>CM035424.1:94085567-94278067 GCA_020310875.1 Ceratopteris richardii | reverse complement strand
AGGCTTCAATCAACAATGACTAATGAAAATTGTGAAAATTGAAATTACCTGTGCCCGAAAAAAGGTCTAGGACCCAGTCATCATCATTGGAAAATAGCTGAAGCAATCTCATTATGAGCTTTTGTGGCTTCTGATAAGGGTTAACCAATGTCATGTCCCCAGCTACATGACGAAGTTTCTTGGTAACAGCTGGGAACATGAGCACATTTGAGATCCCATTCTCATTGCAATGCTCCCTGACTCTCCTTTTGCTTACTTCATCATAATAGCCAACTGTAATGCATTCAGTGGCGCTCACAAACCGATGCAAAGGAGTGTGATTTACGTTTGTCTTCACCCTGCAAAAAAGAACTATGAGTCACATAGGGCATCATTAAAGCCATGGAGATAGAAAGAAGATTACTTACCAAGTGAGGCACTCCACAGCATGACATCTTGCCCTCAGAGCAGTTGAAACAGAGAAAGACTGGTCTCTGCTATGGAAAATTACTATCCTCCAAAGAGGAGACATAGTCAACTCTGCAAAATCAGTGACCATCTTCCGAATCTGAGGGTGTTTGAAGGGTTCATCATCATTAACTGATCCTAACATCCTAAATCCATAGGGTATGTCCGCTATGAGAAGGGAGAAATGTTTTCTAGGCACAACAGAACATATATTATTTACATCACTACAGAACACATTGTAATATACAGGCCTAAGGGGGTCTAGGGGATTGGAGAAACATTTAAGATCCGGTTCATCATCAAAATCCATCTCCTTCGCTTTCAGTCTAGATTTCTCATGCCTTGCTCTTTGAATGTGAGCAACGAATGCAGGGGGGCAATCATCTAGTACCTCTGTAGACTTACTTTTCCTTGGTTTCTGCAGAACAAATTGGAAAGACAATTAGAGGAGCTCTTCAGTACAGCAAACAGAACATAAAGAACGGATGTATGGCATCGATTTCTTGTTGGGGTAGATGCTAGGCATCGACCTTCTACTGAAAATCGATGCTTGGCATATACCTAGGGACCTAAGTCGATGCCTGGCATCGACTTTTGCCACGAGGTCGATGCCAGGCATCGACTTTTGTTGCAGGTCGATGCCAGGCATCGACTTATGCTGCAAGTCGATGCCAGGCATCGACTTATGCCCCCAAGTCGATGCCAGGCATCGACTTATGCTGCAAGTCGATGCCAGGCATCAACTTATGCCCCCAAGTCGATGCCAGGCATCGACTTATGCCCCCAAGTCGATGCCATGCAATGCATCAAATTGGTTAGGATGAAATATTCTGATAAGAGAACCTACCCAATCACGAAACAGGATGAAATATTCTGATAAGGCTTTGTAGGATGATGTGGTTGGATAGTCTGCTTGGACCTCTGTCCAAGAAAAGCAACCCAGCCTCTTCATCATCACCTCCTGAATCTTCATGTACACTTTATGACTACAGACACATAAATATAAAAGAGACTAGGTTAGACAAGAAGCATGGGAGGAGGGAAAAAGGATCTGAGAATAACATACATACTTATTGAGCTCAGTCACCATCTCCTCGAGGCTTAACTCCTTCGAGATTACCCTTGACAAAGTTGATATGATCAATGTATCATCCTTGATTCCTTGAAGGGCCCTCCATGGGGTCAGCTTCATGTCCTCAGGAGCCTCTTCAATTGAAAGGTCAACTTTCCTTCCCTTTCCCTTCAGATCAACTTGTGGGTCTGGCCTCGACTTTCGTTGCTTCTGGCCCTTGACCTCCTTGTGCTCCCACATTGTGAAAATTCTATCCTGAAGATCCCAGATCTCACCTGATCTGAATGCCAGTTGAAACCATGGATCATATTTCCTCAAAGCATCTGACTTTCTATTCTCATCCAATGCAATTCCAACCTCAATAAGGCATTGCTTTCGTAGATTGGGATGTATTCTCCCAGCTTCCTTCACAAGACAATCTTCGTATTCATGGTGGAAGAACCGAATTCTCTCTATGGAGGACATTTTCTGCCTGTAGTCATTGTCGTTGTTGTGATCCCAAGCAAGAAGCTTGGCTTCCTCAGTTGTAAGACCAGCATATATCTTACACTCTGCATACCTAAAGAAAAATGTAGTAGGGTGCTCCTTCACTAACTGTCTACGAGCCTCTGCAGAGTGTGAACCTCCAATCACATAATAAGTGTAATCCTCAAACAAACCCTCATTGAAATCCTCCACACAGCTGCACTCATTCGGATCCACCATGACAAGGAATGGCACAACAGTAGCATGAGGATTTATTTTCATTTTCTTCTTAAGATTTTGGACGTGCAAATTATGTGGCTCCCTGATCTCAAGGGGCCTCCTCCCTGTGACTGGATCCACTGGTGGCCTGTGGATAATATTAATCGGCAGGTGGAACAACTGCCCCTTCTTCCCAACTTTTCTTCTAGCTATGTCCTCCCTCATCTTATTCTGCTCAGTGCCAAGCACACCAGATGCAAGCTCTCCACCAGGTGCAACAATTATGTCCCCAGAGCTAGAGCTTGAGTCAGAAAAGTCCTCTTCTGAAATTATCTTCTTTTTCTTTTGGGGCTTTTTCTGCACACTCTGCTTACCCCTTGCCTTTACAGGGGTCGTCTTCTTGTGCTGTGTTGGCATGATATTGCCTTGGATCCATGGCATCAGGTCCTTGATGAAATTCACTGAGTCTCTGCATATCTGAGCTAGCCCTTCTGGAACACAGCACTCTGGGCACAAGAAATCCATCTTGCATATGACATTTCTTAATCCTTTCGATGTCTCCACCAAGAAAAGCAGGTTGTCAGAATCTTCATCTTCATAATCCAATTTGTAAACAAGTCCATACTGAAAACCTTGTGTTGTCGTGATCTTTCCTCTGCCATAGGCCCCTACGAACACAAGGAGGACTGCATTCTTCTCTTCAACGTACTGAAGGCACCATTCGAGATTTTTCATGTCCCGAAGTGGACGATCTGTCCTCATGACCTCGGTCTCCCTAGACCTTTCCTTCATATTTGGATCCTCCACAGGAATTTTTATGCTACTCTGTCCACCTGAGGATATTCCTAGTGGGTTGCTGGCCTTCTCAGAGGATAATGGTGCAATAATTTTCTTTGGCTTTGCTTGGTGACCACTGCCTTTGTCACGTTGCTGGTCAGCAGAGCCCATGGTGACTCTGAGCTTCTTGATGGGCCTTTCATCCTTGTACTCCGCATCCCTGAAGGCACTTGGAAATATCAGATCAAACGTAAATGTGGTTTCAAAGGCCCAAGTCCATGCAAGGCATCGATTTTGAGCTTCAGGTCGATGCTAGGCATCGATGTTTAAGTGCATGTCGATGCCAGGCATCGACTTTGTGTGCAAGTCGATGCCAGGCATCGACTTGAGGGTGAAAGTCGATGCCAGGCATCGAGTTGGGGGTGCAAGAGTCGATGCTTGGCATCCACTTTTGGGCCCAAGTCGATGCTTGGCATCGACTTTTGGGCCAAGTCGATGCCTGGCATCGACTTTTACCCTCAAGTCGATGCCTGGCATCGACTTGCACACAAAGTCGATGCCTGGCATCGACTTGGGCACAAAAGTCGATGCCAAGCATCGACTTGGGCCCAAAAACTGATGCCAAGCATCGACTTTGCACCCAAAAGTCGATGCCTGGCATCGACCTTTCAGTGCATGTAGATGCCGTCAAGTCGATGCTTGGCATCGACTTTTGGGCCCAAGTCGATGCCTGGCATCGACTTGTAGGTGCATGTCGATGCCAGGCATCGACTTGTCGGTGCAAGTCGATGCCTGGCATCGACTTGCAATCCTAAGTCGATGCCTGGCATCGACTTACACCTTAAAGTCGATGCCAGGCATCGAGCTGTACATGCTTTGGATCCATATTTCTAGAGGTAAGAAAAATAAATACCTAGAAATCAGATATTTACACAGACATACAGAGGGAATCTTTTTGGAATCTTTGTTTATGTTATGATTTTGTCTACCTCTTGGTACTTTTGCCAACATTCTTCTTCTCCATCAGACTTGGCTTGCTGGTATGCTGACCTCTGTGCTCCATGGCTGTCTGTGCTCTGCTGCTCTCTCTTGCTCGTGGATTTTGAAAATGCGAATGATCTCCTCCTCTGGTATTTATAGGCAATTGGGTAACTTGAACCAGAAACTAACTGGATCTAACTGAATGAGTCCACTTGCTAACTAAATCTGTCAACTTATCTAACCAGGGAATAGCACCCACACAAATAGGCTGTTTCAGAGCCACTTTAATGAAATATTCATAGACCCTTGCAACTATTTATATACATTTGCATAGAAATTACATTTCAATGGCAAGAGTATGGTATGTCCATGAGGATGTCTAAACTCATGTAGAGATTTGTTTCTAAGAATCTCTTTCTTGGGAGAAAATCAAGTCAAAGTTGTGTTAAATGTGGGAGACTAATGACATCTTTATAGTATTACCCTCCTCACTTTAGTTCATATTCACATTTATCTTGTAACTCACTGTTGAAATGGAAAATCACTATGAATAAACATTCTAGTACAGAACCTTGCAACTATTTATATACATTTGCATGGAAATTAAACTTCAATGGCAACAGTATGGTATGTACATGAGGATTTCTAATCTCATGTAGAAGTTTTTTCTTAGAGTCTGTTGCTTGGGAGAAAATTAGGTCTAAGTTGTGAGATTAATGACATCTTTATAGTGTTATCCTCCACACTTTAGTTCATATTCACATTTATCTTGTAACACATTGTTGAAATGGAAAATCAATGTATGAATATACTTTCTGTGTGCCTCTTTTACACATAATTCTTTTTCAATATACTTTCATCTACCTCTTTGATATCTAGCCAAGACCACAATAAAACCTAATCCTTGAAATCTTAACCAAATGTAAAATTTCTTCTTGTATAGTGTTCAATGGCATAGCATATTCCAGTTGGAACTCAACTTGGATATATTCCAGTTGTAAAATTTCTTCTTGTAAAATTTCTCCAAACAATTTTATTATATATTCCTGTTGGAACTCAACTTGGATATATTTTGATTCATTCACAATGCTTAGACTGAATGACTCATATGTAGTTAGAAATCAACTGTGTTTCTCATTTGAATCAAAAGTGAATCAAATCTTTGGTTCCCTTATTAGTGTATATTTGAGTAATTAAGTGATTTGATGTAATTTGATGTTTTATGTTATTTAATGTACTTTAATAAGCTTTTGATTTCATATCTTCTTGATGTGACATTTGATGTGATATCTTCACTTGATCTCGGATTTCTACTTATTTAAAAAGGTCATTCATCTTCAGTCTTCTGTGAACTCAGTGAAGATGAGCTCAATCTTTTCAGTGGATGCTTGGGCATCAGCTTCCTCTGCTCATATTGATTCATTGTTCTCAGTTGAACCTTTCCAGAGAAGTGATGATCCCTATGATTTAGAACGTGCTGATGATTCCATGTTTTCTGTTGAGTCATTTAAGTTATCCAATTCACAGTGCAATGCTGCTCAACCAAATGCACCTCTTGATCTCCCATCTGATCCAACCATTGATCTCCCTTCTGACTCAAGTGCATGTGGAGCAACGAAAAAGCAAAGCAAGCTCAATCTACGATTTAAAAGAAGGTCTCGTGAAGTAAGTCGAAAAAGATTTAAATTTCTTACTTCAAATAGACAGATTGCATTGGATATTGTGAAGCATTGTTGTGGTTTGAAATGCTTGTATAATTTAGGGATGAAGAAACTAAAGCACATAAGAGAAAAATTCCTCCATTTAGATAGTGAAAGGCAAGATATATACCTTGTTTCTTGCATGCACATGATTGAGGATAACATGTCAGTAACACGTGTTGGTTTTGAATATTTCTTTACTCAAGGGATGCCATGCTGTAGGGCTGCATTTAAAATTGCAATGGGTGTAGGAAATTTTAGAATACATAGGGTTCAACAAGGGTTTTTGAATGGGGATCTCATTTTGGATACGTTCCATGTTGGGACCAAAGGATCTGTTGGACGTCATGCAATGAATTGGATGATGAACTATTTTAGCTTGCATTGTGAAGTTATGCCTACAACTGGAAGGTTGCACTTGTTAGATAACTTTACTCGTCGAGAGGTATTTCAAATATATAGAGAAGACATGGAAAATAGAAATGAGAAGTATGTGTTGTATCGTCACTTTACTCGATTATGGAAGGAAGAGTTTAACAATGTTTCTATTCCTCGTAAAGTTAGAATGGGTGAATGTTCAGTTTGCGCCACTTTGAAAAACATGGCAAAAGGGGCTACAACACCACAGGAAAAGCATAATTTTAAAAACCTTCTTAACAACCATCGTGACAGTCAAGCATTAGAGAGAAAGAAAGCAATTCATCATCGAAGTAAGGCACTCAGAAATCCGGAGCGTTATATGTGTTTGTTGATCGATGGTATGGATCAAAAAAAAACTTGTTTGCCACATTTTTATCGCATCCCTAAGGACATTGGAGATGAAGTCCTTGTGCAAATGCATTTGGTTGGCGCTTTGGTATACAATGGAACTGTAATGTCCAAGGTTTTCTTCACATATCCGAATGTGCATAATGATCCAAACCTTACAGTTACTGTCATTCATCGTGTTTTGCAATCATGGAAGGGTCTTTTGCCACCAACTCTATATTTGCAACTAGATAATACTCCAAGAGAGAGTAAGAATTCTACAGTCTTTGGATATTTAAGCATGCTTGTTGAAAAATAGGTATTTCAGAAGGTTAAGGTAAATTTTCTTCTGGTTGGCCACACTCATGATCACATTGATCAAATGTTCAGTACTTTCTCTAAGAAGTTGGCACGTAACAATGCTTTTACTCTTCCGATTTTATCTGAGCTGATTTCATAAGCATATACTCCAAAACCAGAAGTTCAACACCTCACACAGATTTATGACTTTAAGCACTTTTGCTCAATGGCCTTGATAACAGTGCTAAGGTTTTGGCTCCATTGCACAATATTAGTTTCAACCATGTATTCTTGATGAGGAGGGTTGATGAAATAACCCTTTTATTTGCAAAGCAGTATTCATCTTCTCTTGGGTGGGAGCCTAAAGAGGGATGCAGTTTCTTATTGCAGGTGCCTAATTTGTCTACTGTAACAGTGTATGGTGCAGAACAATCACCATATGAAGATAAAAACAATACAGAAAGATGTGGAAGTGTGGTTGATCAAAGTAAAAGCTGGATGCATGCACTCATTGAAAAGAAGAGACATATTGAGCGTGCAAAAAAATATGCTGGAGATCAAGATGTATCTTGGTGGGAGGACTTTTTCAATCATCAAGAAGAGATTATACAATATACAATTGCAGATCACTGGCCAGTTGATGTTCCATTCACATGGGATTTTTGTACACAAAGATCCGTGAATGTGGCCCAAGCATGTAATGCAGATGCACTTCAAAGTTTTATACATCCACCAGAAAGAAATATTTATGTAGGCCCAAGGATGACAAAACAGGCAGAAGCAAGATGGCAAGGAAATTTAATAGAGATAAATGTTGGAACGCTTATTGCAGTACTTGCTGATGGTGATGAGGCTACCAGACCATTTTGGATTGCAAAGGTTTTAGAGATAACTAAAGATATTGATCAGAGAAGAATAGAGGCTTTGGTGGTGCATTGGTATTACACTAAAAGTAGTAATGCATTCACAGGTAAATATAACTTAGAAATGGTGTGTGATACTAAACGAACAGGTTCAAAAAGGAAAAAGAATATTCGAAGCACATCCACTCTTAAAATGGATGATGTAGATATTCTTGTTTATGATTTTTCCTTGACAAAAACTGGTCACTTGAGGAAAGCAACCATCAACATGATAAAACAAAAGCTTCCAGATGTATGTGGTACATGAAATCATAGGAAAACAAGAAGAGTTGTGCATGATCCTGCAGAATTTGGTATGTACGTGGATGAAGATAGAGCTCTTGTGGATATAGAAGAAGAAGAAGAGAGCTCTCAACAGTATGAGACTGAATCAAGTGCATCAGATGATGAGGGTGTAGACATAGATCGACAAAGTTGTGAGTTGCATTGAAGCTCTCAGACATTTTTAGTGCTTATGTAAATGCCTCAAAGTAGTTTGGTTAATGAAACCATGTTTTGTAGCAATTTTGAATAACAATCAGATATCCACCCATTAAAGATATGTCTAAAATGTTATTTTTGTGTAAAAACTATTGATTTCTACATTCTTATATATATTTTAGACATGTCAATGTCTTATCATATAGATTTTGGACATGTCAATGTCTTATCATATACATTTTGGGACACGTCAATGCCTAATATAGTGAAATTTTGACTACATTTTGAGCTCATTTTTTTTTGAGAAAATGAAAAAAAAACGTCAAAAATTACTTGTTTTCACCTCATTTTTGTAATATATGTATACTGGTGTAAAGGAATTCCAAAAATGAGGTGAAAACATGTAATTTTTGACGAGAGTGTTCTCTTTTTACGACATAGTTCTCGTTTCTTATGACTCGCTGTTATATATATATATATATATATATATATATATATATATATATATATATATATATATATATATATATATATATATATATATATATATATATATATATATATATATATATATATATATATATATATATATGTGTGTGTGTGTGTGTGTGTGTGTGTGTGTGTGTGTGTGTGTGTACATATAAATCTATCTATCTATCTATCTATCTATCTATCTATATATATATATATATATATATATATATGTGTGTGTGTGTGTGTGTGTGTGTGTGTGTGTCTATTTGTCTATCGATTTATCTATCTATCTATCTATCTATCTATCTATCTATCTATCTATCTATCTATCTATCTATCTATCTATCTATCTATCTATCTATCTATCTATTTTTCTATCTATCTATCTATCTATCTATCTATATATCTATCTATCTATCTATCTATCTATATATCTATCTATCTATCTATCTATCTATCTGTCTATCTATCTATCTATCTATCTATCTATATATATATCTATCTATCTATCTATCTATCTATCTATCTATCTATCTATCTATCTATCTATCTATCTATCTATCTATCTATATATCTATCTATCTATCTATCCATCTATCTATGTATCTATCTATCTATCTATCTACATACATACACACACACACATAATATATATATATATATATATATATATATATATATATATATATATATATATATATATATATATATATATATATATATATATATATATATATATTATGTATATGTGTGTGTGTGTGTTATGTATAAGTGGTGTGGGAATCACCTCTTATCGTAGACATGAGCATGAGGCCATGTGGCACTAGTGCAAGGTTTTCACGAAAGAGAGAGAGAGAGGGAGAGAGAGAGAGAGAGTTAACTATTATTTTTGCAGAAGGGAGGAGATGAATCAAACAATCTCTCATGCATTTGGATTTTTTTCATGGTTTGTGGGTACATTTGGGGGACCTTTGGGCTTCATATTTGTCCCTTATGCTAGTAAATATGGGATGTTCTCAGAGTTTGGGTTCACATAAAGGTGATAGAGAACAAAATATTAGAACAATGGTATCAAAACAGGCACATGAAGCCTATGAAGAATAACACATAGAGCAACCTATGAGCAGACATGGCAAGAGCACACACATAGAGTAGTTGATGGTTGCCCCTTCATGAGGGGTTGATCTCTTCCTCCTACTTTCCCTCTATTGGATGAAGGAAAGGAGACTCAAGCCTTGTATATGAAGATGCACAAAGACATTGACATACCCATATGTGGGATTTTTTTGTGCATGCATAGAGGTTTAGAACAAATAGGAAGAAGGAGGTTCTATTTAACCTGTTTAATATGGTAACAAAATCATTTTTATCTTAAGTTCTAAAAAGTATTACAAGTTCTTTTCGTCCAAAGGGATCCAAGGAACTTTTGGTCCATGCTCTTGGGATCAATGTTGGTTTTGCCATCTTCTACTTAAGACTACACATACACCCACAAATTTGACTAGCCATTACTCCCCACTAAAATATTGGATTACCAAGATTTTTGGTGGAGCTTGAAGCTTCTCTTACAAGCTTCCTTTCAAAAAATGTGAAATTTGGACATCCTTCTACAGGTCAAAAACTCTTTACAAATTCTAGGAACACTTTCTAGAGCCTTGTTTGGGCACTCCAAAAGCTACCTTTTTCACTTGGATATGCATCATTAAGTCAAGATCTAGGTGTTGGACATCATTTCAATCACTAGTGAGAACTAGCAAGGAATCAAATTTGTTCATGTTTGGAATATTTTGGTAATTTTGAGGACTTTTTTGGTGATTATGATGCTTCTCGAAGCTTCTTATAGACAAGAAGAAGTTTGGAATTCATTTTTGGGTCTCGTGAGGATCAAGGCTAGCATCTAAAAGCTCTTTTATGCTCCTTTTGAACTTGCTTTAGAGAACATTAGGGGAGCATAATTGAGTTATTTATTTACCTTTGAATACTTGAATTTCTTCTTTCATATTCATTTTTAGCTAGTATTATTCAAAAATGAAAAAACTAGAGAACAAAATTCAAAACCCAACTTTAGAGACTCATTAGGATATTAATAAACCAAATAGATTAGAAAAACAAGAAAAAAAACTCAAGAATTAGAGATGTGAGATGTTGAAGAAGGGGTTGCCTTGTATGACATGTTCGTCACTAACTCTCAACATCATATTTTACTTGATAGAACAAACAAGTTAGAATCTATTTTATTGAGTACAAAGTCCTCTTTTGAAAAACAAAATTCATCACTCTAGATACTACTATATCATTTTTATTACAAAACAAGATCTTTTGTGTGATGTTTCTCATCAAATGTTTCTTAGGGTTAGAAGAGAACCTACACCAACTGTGGGTATTACCACTGTAAAAGATAAATGTTCTAAGGATACACAATCTCTCAAGGACTTGATGCCACCTATATTTATGGGGATGATAGAGACATGAATAAAGATGTAGGGTACATGTTTTCAAAAAAAGGAATGACTTGCATTGAGGGGACTGACTCGCATCAATTAAAATGAGTCCCACATGAGTATCAAATGCTCAAGGTGAGTCTTTTATTTGAACCATGTGTATACAAATGGTGGATGATTCTTAAAGAAGCCAAAGCTATTCTGATAGATTTGACTGAGTTCGAAGCTCTTTCGCTTAAATCATTTTTAGGTGAGAACGAGGAAGAGTATCTTTGGGATGATTGGGAATAAGTGATGCAAAGAGGTAAACCGTTTTCTATTTATCGCTCTCAGTATGGAGCGATTGGTCTTAAATTAAAAGGTCTAGCTGATTTTGTAAAAAATTAGAGGGTTCATAAGAGGTCAAGAAATTAATATTGAAGTTTGAAGGAATGCTCCTCCAACATTAGAAGAAACTATCAAGTATGCTCAGTTGTATGAAGACCATACTCATACAAAAATGGATATAGATCAAACTCCTAGACGTGCACAAGTGCCTAGATTTAGGAAAAGAGTAATCCTAGGTAAAAACAAACTCATAGTACAAAAACCAAGAGGGCCTAGAATTAGTACAAATCATCATGACAAGGCCAAAAACGAAAAGTTACATTTTAGGTGTCTATCGCCTAACCACTCTAATTGGCCAATACATAAGGGGGAGATAAAAATCATGGATGAAGGAGCACTACGGTGTTACATAGAGGAAAGAATGTGGTCCACATTCTGCACACACTTCCAATTTATGGCATATCTAGCTGTAAGGAAGTAAAAGTGATCCATAATGATATAAAGCATACTTGTTGTTTAAGAGCGTCCTTATGCTCACTTTAGTTTGGACCACATGATTTAGTTAGAATTAAAGTTCATGCAAACAAGACTATGGTCAGAGTCATGAATAATAACTTTACTACACATAACATTCAAAATTATGCTCCGGTCAAGAAATAAAAAATCCCCAAAAGCCTAGTGCACATAAATACAAAGTACCTATGATGCAAGGGTAAGATAAAGAGAATATCATATACTATGGTATCAATTTTGGAAACGCATGTACAAGGGGTTATAGATCATTTAGATTTCCAAATTATGAATATGGAAAGAAGGGTATAGTCTTGGGCAAAGACTTGCTTTGGGGATTTGAAAATACACTCAAAATAACTCATAAGAATTTGTCCAGAGGGGAAAGACATTCATAATTGGCAACCACATGAAGAAGGCTAGCAGCCTGTGTTCATATATTTAGGTAGTGATGTGTATGAACACACTAGGACCGCTAGGGCAATTTTTTCCCTCATTAGGAGGTTTGTAATGGTTGTTGTGCTCCAAGATTCTTCTTCTTCCTTGTGTTGTTCACGTGCTTTTGCAGACGTTCATGTTCTTTGACAGATGTCTAACTCCAACAATTGGTATCAGAGCAAGTCGGTGCTTCATCTAGGGCATCGTGGACATTCCTCTGGTCATAGTCTCAGAATCACTTGCAATTATGTGAGCATACTTAGGGTGATTAGGAGATAAAAAATGCTTCACTCTATGGTGCCAAAATCACGATGTGAGCTCGTTTCGGCCTTCAAATGCACTATCGTATTGCTTATGAAGGCTATTTTGTCTTTTTGTGCCAAATATATATACAGGTTTCAGTTCACCAAGATAAGCATTTCAAAGTCTACTACAAGTGTAACAGACCTCCACGCTAGTTCTCTTCAAGGTTTTCAGATAGAGTCATTGTATTTTAGTTAGTGGCCATGGTTAAAAGTAGTGATGTATTTTGTATGTTGGCTATTGAGGATACATTGGACGGTACCAATTACCCATTGTGGGCTTATATGATGCGAAATGTATTGGTTGCAAAAGGACTATGGAACATTATGCAGGGTGTTAAAAAACATCCTATTACACTTGCAAATACAAGTATTGAAGCTGATGCAGATGGCATTGAAGATGTTGATATTGTTTAGATTCATGTTCGTGCTACGGTTCCTGTTGCACCTACTATAGAAGAAATTCATTTGGATGGTAGAGATGCTTAGGCACATGCATTGATAACGTTCTCTATTAAATGTACCATTATTCCTGACATTCCCTCTTGTAGAATAGCTAAGGATGCTTGGGATACACTTACCACATTGTTCCAGGCTAGGAATGAGGCTCATGTTGCTTACCTCCAAAAACAATTGGAGAGTGAGCACATTAATGAGGGTGATTCTATGGATAGATCAAGGATTTGAAGGAACAATTGATTTCTATTAATGAAATCCTTCCTAACTATTCACTTATGCAAACTATTTTGAATGGTCTTCGTGACTCATATCCGGGTTTTGCTTCTACTCTTCATTTGATGATGAAAGGCAATCCAAATTCCTTGACATTTGAAGGGTTAGTTTCTATTCTCTTCTAAGAAGATCAATCCAGGTAGAACAACTCTATTATGCGTGTTTCAAATCAAGATTTCCTCGCTAGTGAGAAGGCAAAGGAAAACGGAGCACTTGTACTAGTAAGCAAAAATATGTTAATTCTACACAATCGAAGAAGGAAGAGAAAGATGAGAAGAAATCAGAATAATAGAAATTGTTCTGCAAATACTGTAAAGAAAATGATCATGTTATTAAGAGTTGTCCAAAACAGACGTCTAAAGAGATGAAGAACTAAGAGGTCGGAATGGTTGTTGCAGAGGCCTCTACATCGAAAATAGAGTCTGCTAATCTTGTGTAGGATGAAGAATGGCCGTTTACTAATGTTTGCAGTTTTAACCCATCTTCTCATGAGTAGTGCATGTCTCTAGTAGACTCAGATGTTTGGTACTTTGTAGTGGGGTGACCAAACATATTACCTTGCAGTGTAGTTTCTTCTCTTCACTCGAGCCTACCCCTATAGGCAATACTATCACATGTGCCAACAACGCCTCTTATCCTATCATGGAAGTTGGTAAGATCATTCTAAATACTATTCATGGTAGTTATTTCACTTTGTCGGATGTTTTATTTGTGCCAGGGATCAAGAAAATGACATGATTATTACTTCTGGCATTTTATATCATGTGTTGTATAAGCTCATAGACTATGAAAGTTCTATGAATGATTCGGCTTGTGCATTACATGATTCTCATGCTATGTCAGATGCAAGCTCTCGCATGCACGCTTTGGTCATCAAAATTTTGCTAGTTTTCTATGCCTACAAAACTCTGAAATGGTGTCCTCTTTTCCCAAACTTGAGGCACCAAGAAAACATGTCAGTGAAGGTTGTACTTTGGGCAAAATGCACCATTCCACCTTTCCAAAAGATGGTTCAGTTTAAGCTACTCAGACATTGCAACTTGTTCATAGTGATGTCTGCGGTCCTATGTAGACACCTTCTTTTGGAAACTATCTTTACTTCGTGACTTTCATTGATGATTTCTCCATGCATGCATGGGTATATCCATTGAAAGAAAAATTTGAATTCTTCATGTACTTCAAAGAGTTTCTAGTTTTGGCTGAAAATCTGTCAGCATCTAAAATGGACACCCTCCATTCTAATCGAGGGGGGGGCATATATGTCTTCTAAATTTAATGCATTTCTCACTAAACATCACTGTATAGTGCCATTCACACCTCAGAAGAATGGAGTTCCTAAAGAGAAGAACAAGTCAGTCATGGAGATGGCAAGGTGTATGGTAAAAAATTAGACCTTACTACATAGTTTCTGGCTTGAGTCTATCATGTGTGCAGCATATGTACTTAGCAGTTGTCCCACTAAAGAATTGTTGTCTATCACTCCATATGAGGCTTGGCATGGTTGCAAGCCTTCTGTTGCTCATCTGCATGTTTTTGGTTATCTGGCATATGCATTAGTGCCTGAGCAACACCATAGAAAATTGGATGATAAAGTAGTGTTTTTGTTGGCTAAAATTATGAAAGAAAAGGCTATTGTCTGTATCATCCACATAATAAATGCATTTTGGTTAGCCGTGATTTTGTTTTTGTCAAAAATGTTATTCATTCTTTACTTTAATGTAGTGAGGAGACATATGTTAGCTCCAAAGACATGTATGATACTTTGGTACCTCTTTTTATAGGTGGACAGTGTAGTGCTGGTCCTAATGAGGCCATTTCTCAACCTTTGCAAGTTTCAAGTGATGATGTATATCATTCCATTTCTGATGCAGATTTTCATGATGCACTTTTGATGAGATAGAGTTGATATTGGGGAGGCAAAAACTATGACAAAATGGCTAGTGCACACTTTGCATGATAGCAAATTAGATGCACCTCTGTCATACCATACTCGTTCATGCTCTCATAGTGCCTCTTTTGCATCACATTTTTATGCTATCATTACCTCTACTCTCTACTATGAGACTGAACCTGTTTTGTTTGATTAAGCACAAAATTATAAACATTGGATGGCTGCAGTGCAATCTGAATATGATGTTATCATGAAAAATGCTACCGAGTCTTTATGTGAATTCCCTCCTCACAAGAAGGCCATTGGCACTAAGTGGGTATACAAGCTCAAGCATAAACCTGATGGAACACTTGATAGGTATAAGGCTAGGCTTGTTCCAAAGGGTTATGCATAGGAAAGAGGCATTTATTTTGATGAAACCTTTGCCCCTACTTGCCAAATGACTACTATTCATAGCATATGTGCACTTGCAGCTCATCATGGTTGGAATGTACATCAGTTGGACATTAAAAGAGCATTTTTGAATGGTGACTTGCATGAAGAAGTGTATGTCTTTCCGCCATGTGGCTTTGTGTAGAAAACACATGAAAGCGAACTGTGTAGGTTAAAGAAGGCATTATATGGCATTACATGGATTTGAGAACAGTCCAACTGAAGGCACTTTATATGTTAAACATGCTAATGATGTGCTTCTGATTATTGTTGTGTATGTCAATGACATGGTGCTCATGAGACGCACAATACTGATTTTAAGGCTGATTTGCATGCCTCATTTGAGATGTTTGATTTAGGGCATTTGCATCATTATTTGACTATTCAGCTTATGCAAGTTGATGTGTCAAACGAAATATATTGACACGTTATTGGAGTGTTTTAGCCTTGAAGACTGTAAACCTATTGCAACTCCTATGGAGATAGGTTTACGATTGAGTCTTCATGATGCTCGAGATGCATTTGATGTTGTTCTCTATCATCACGGTGTTGGATGCTTGATTTACTTATGCGTTACTCGGTTAGATATTAATTTTGATGTCTCACAAATGAGCAAGTTTATGCATTTCCCAGGTGTTAAGCATTGGCAAGTGGTTAAGCGCATCTTTTGCTACTTGAGTGGTACCCATCTACTTGGGTTTCTTTATCCCAATGGGGGATCACTACAGCTAGATTTGCATGCTTTTTCTAACTTTGAATAGGCTGGTTGCTATGACACTCATGTGTTCACTAATGGTTTTTGTTTCATGCTTGGTAGCTCATGCATATCTTGGTTGAGCAAGAAGCTGCCTAGTGTGGCCACTTTTAGCTATGAGGCTGAATATAGGGCAACTTTCATAGCAATTGTTAAGTGTGAGTGTGGCTCAAATGCCTTATGATTGATTTGGGTGTTGGTCAATCTTCTACCACCACCATCTTCACTAAGAGTCAGAGCGCATTGGTAGTTGCAAGAAACCCTATGTTCCATGCTTGCCCTAAGAACATTGAGGTGCATTATCATTATGGTGGGGAGAGACTCTCTACTGGAGAGATCATCTTGGCATATGTGCCCACGAAAGAGAACATTGTAGACCTTTTCACGAAGGCTTCGCCTAGGGAGAATTTTGAAGCTTTCTGCAAAGCTTTGGGCTTACCTCCTTTTGTGGATTGATTCTACATAGCTTGGAACTTCCTTATACATGAGTTCCAGATCCTTGTTCATCGCTGTTGGAGAAACAATCACTAATTGGACATATATTTCAAGGTCAAAGATTTAGAAGAAAACCACATGCCTATGTGAAGGGACAAATTCACAACTGTATTATAATTGTAAAGTTAGTTCACTTTAATTCTAGAAGTTTTTTAAAAGTCACGAGAGTGAGAAAATTTATATAAGTTAGTTTGTATCAACTAACACGATGTGAGAAGAAGAGGAAGAGAGTGATAGAATGTGAGAAGGAGTTCGTTTTGTATGACTAAATATAGTCGGGATTCTCTAAGTGAGAAAGCACGTGTAAAACTTTTGATTTTTTATAGTTATGAGAAGAACTAAGTAATTTTCTATGTATGAGACTTTCTTCATCATCTCCATGATTACCTACTGTGTGATGGTTTCAAAAGATCAAGTTTTCCAAGCAACTTGATGCCTGGCATCGAATCTCTGCTCATAAGTCATATTCTCATTTATCTATTTCATTCAGTGCTGAAGTGTTTGCAAATCATGACTTTGTTGGAGCAAATCGATGCCTGGCATCGAATTCCAAAGGATAAGTGATGTTCTAAGTATATATGAAATCATCTATTGTTTTGGCATCTGAAAGGTCAAGGTTTTATGCGGGAAGTCGATGCCTGGCATTGAATCCCTACTAAAAAGTGGCTAAAAACACCCCAAGTTGATGCCCGGCATCGAATTCTTGTTGCAAGTCGATGCTAGGCATCGAATTCCATTTTTAGATAGGCGCTTTTTACTATAACAAGAAGAATTTCCAATTTTGGTAGTTATACATAGTCATCTTGGGAAGGCCATAACTTGAGTTCTAGAGATCCGTTTCTTGCAAATAATATCTTGTTGGAAATCTCTACTCTCTACTTGCATCTTTGAAACGATCTTGGAGAAATAATATTTGTGCTAAGAGAAATTAGCAAAATACTGAAGGTATGCTATTTAATGACTAGAAAGTTGTGAAGAAGTAAAGTTCTTGGTTTTGGCTATCATTTATCAAAGTTTGTAGTGGCAATGAGTTAATGGTGACCATATGTCTAGTGTCACATTAATTCATTTCTTGTGATGTTTCATACATCAACAAGTGGTATCAGAGCAGAAAGGTCCTAAAGAGCAGAAGGCGGCAAAGGTACGAGAAGTTTTGAAAAGTTTTTCATTGAAGGTTGAAAGGTGAAGCATTTGAAGACACAAGGCATCAAAAGGTTACTTCAAAAGTATCCTCATACACAAAGAACTCCAAAATGTATTTTCCTTTATCCTTTAAGCTCACAAGTTGCAGTAGAAGGGAAGGAGTATGGCGGATCATATCTCCATTGACAAACTGGACAGAGATAATTACCACACATGGGTAATGAGAATGGAAGCCTTACTTATGAGTAAGGATCTCATGGTATATGTACCAGGTGAAGAACAGAAGTCAGTATTTGAAGATGAAAGCTGACCAAAGAAAGAAGAACTAGATGCTTTAAAGCATTGGTAGAAGAAGGATGCAAGTGCAAAGCCATACATTCATAACACAATCTCAGATCATTTGCTACCACACATCAGAGGATTGGAATCATCTGAAGATATTTGGAATGCATTGGAGTATCATTTCCAAAGCACTACTAAAGCATGGAAAGCAAGTCTATGGTCAGAGTTTACAACATTCAAGAAGAAGCCAACTCAAAGTATTAGTGATTATTTCACTAAGATGAAGGATCTTGCAGATAGTCTTGGATCCATAGATTAAGATATTGAGGATCACAGGTTGATTGCTCAATTACTTGCAGGTTTGAGAGGGGATGAAAGGTGGAAACCTTTTGTCTTATCAATAGAACTTTCATTAAATCATTATGTTCGAGATTTGAATCAATTACTTGGTTTGATGCTCACATATGAGCAAGACTTGAAGGGAGATGGAGATAAAGGACAAAGTTATGCAATGTACATGAAGAATAAGAAGAAAGGAGATAAAGGTAAAGCAAAGGATGAAGAAGAGTCAACTTCTCAAATTTATTATGCAAGAGGTAAAAGGCACTGGTAGAGGAAGAGCAAGAGGTTTTGGAAGAGGAAGAGGTAATCAAAATAACAAGAAGGCTTGCTGGATCTGTGGATTGAGTAATCATTTGGCTCATGATTGTTGGCACAACCAACAAGGATCAAATCAAAATCAGAATAACAATAGCAGAGGTAGAGGTGGAAGATATCAAAGTAATTTTCAACACCACCTACTACAATTATGCAAATGACACACAAAATGAAGGTTATACATCATTGATGATGAATTCAATCAGCACATCAGATAAAGAAGATCTAAAGGTATTTTACATTGACTCCAGTTGTTCTAATCATTTGTCAGGAAACATAAAGTTGATGTCAGAATTGGAAAAAGGCATTTCTAGTCATAGTGTTCAAACAGGTGATAATACAAGACATAGTGTACATTCAATTAGAAAAGTGAAATGCAAGAGTGGAGCAGATTTGCTAACCAATGTTTTGTATATTCCTACAATACCTAAAAAATTGATTAGTGTGGGACAGATAGTTGAAAAAGGTTTTCAAGTCAGGTTTACAAATGAAAGAGTATTTGTTGAAGATCTAGAGAATGGATATAATCAGATTGTCTGTGGTAAGAAAGAAGGTAAAGTCTTTACTTTAAAAGTGCAAGGGAACATTGGTCAAGCTTTGCTCACACATGATGAAGGAGTGATTACAGAACTTGATCTCTGGCATAAGAGATTAGGTCGTTTCAATGAAAGAGGAATTAAATCTATGGTTGAAAATCAATCTGTACTAGGATTACCAAATGTGCAGAGTCAACATATGGTTTATAAATGTGAAGCATGTCAAATGGGTAAAGCACACATGTTACCATTTCAAAAGAAAGGATTCAAACATGATGTATTACTAGAGCTCATTCATACAGATCTATGGGGACCAACAAAAGAAGGGTCTATTAGTGGCTCAAGGTATTATGTTCTTTTCATTGATGATGCTACAAGATGGATAACTTAATATGTTTTGAAGGAAAGATCAGAAGTGTTTGGAGCTTTCAAGCATTTTCATGCTTATGCAGAGAGAGTCACAGGTCAAAAACTTAAGAGACTGAGGTCTGATGGAGGGGGAGAATACTTCTCCCAAGAGTTCAATGATTATCTTTGGAATGCAAGTATTAAGAGCAAAAGAACCTGTAGGTATACACCACAACAAAATGGTGTAGCAGAAAGATGAAACAGGACTCTAGTTGAGTTTGCTAGAGCTATGTTGAAGGAGAAGAATTGTCCAAATTATCTTTGGGTTGAGGCTATAAATACAGCTACATATCTTGTGAATAGATTACCATGTGCAGCTCTAAATGGAATGACTCCATATGAAGCTTGGTGGGGTAAGAAACCAACACTAGATCATTGTAGAGTGTTTGGATCAATTGCATATGTTTATGTGCCATCACAACTTAGACATAAACTTGAACCAAAGGCAGAAAAATATGTGTTCATTGGTTATGATGAAAAGCAGATGGGTTATAGGTTGGGGAATCTTCTAAGCAAACAATTTCTTGTTTCTAGAGATGTGACATTTGATGAATAGAAAAGTTGGTATGCAGATGAAAGTCATGCAGCTGAAGAATTTGAAGAAGCGGTAAGAAGATGTGAGAAAGGAAAATCAATTGTGCATGTGAATAGAGATGAAGACTATATGCAAGCAAGTACATCCAGAAGTGGATTAACAAGAAGGAATGAAGAGGCTCCTATATTTGATGAAGAGGTGTATCCACACACATATGAAGAATGTGAACCAAGAAGGTCAAGTAGGACCAGAAGACAACCAGAAAGGTATTCTTATGATACTTCATACATAACTCAGAAGAATTATGCATATATGGTCAAAGATGATGAAGAACCTTAGAACGATAATGAAGCAAAAGCTAAGAAACAATGTATCACAAGAAAGGTATCTTCTGAATCTATTGAAGAAGTTTGATATGGAAAATTGCAGAGAAGCTTTAACTCCACTTGAAGTTAATCACAAGCTCAGTAAATATGATGGTGTAGAATACAAAGATATGAGGAAGTATCAATCTCTTGTGGGTAGTTTAATTTATGCTACACTAAGAAGACCTGATCTTAGTTATGGAGTGGGAGTTTTGTCACAATTCATGCATTGTCCAAAGGACCCACATTGGATTGCAAGTCAAAGAGTTCTCAGATATATCAAAGGAACCATAAAGCAAGGATTATATTATCCTTTTACTTTCGATTTGAAGTTGACAGCCTATAGTGATTCAGACTGGGTAGGTAACCAGGATGACAGAAGATCAAATCATGGCTACATGATATACATTGGTGATAAGCTTGTAAGTTGGTGTTCAAAGAAACAACATACAGTAGTATTATCATCAACTGAAGCTGAGTACAAAGGACTTGTGGAAGCAGCTAAGGAGGTCATATGGATGCAGACATTGCTCAAAAGCTTGGGCATTGATCAAGGTATATCTATAATACATGGAGATAATATGAGTTCACTTTATCTTGCAGCAAATCCAGTAATTCATGCAAGAACAAAACATATAGAGATACATTATCATTTCCTGAGAGAAAAGGTAATGGAGAAAGAAATTGAAGTGGAGTACATTTCTACAAAAGATCAGATAGCAGACATAATGACAAAGAGCTTGGATGGTGTGAAGACCAACAGATTCAAAAGCATGGCAGGAGTAAAAGAAAAGAAGATGATATGAAGAAATAGGGAATGTCAATTAGTGATTGAGGGGGAGTTGTTGGAGAAACAATCACTAATTGGACATATATTTGAAGGTCAAAGCTTTAGAGGAAAACCACATGCCTATGTGAAGGGACAAATTTAGAAGTGTATTATATTTGTAAAGTTAGTTCACTTTAGTTTTAGAAGTTTTTTAAAAATCACGAGAATGAGAAAATCTATATAAGTTAGTTTGTATCAACTGACACGATGTGAGAAGAAGAGGAAGAGAGTGATAGAATGTGAGAAGGAGTTCATTTTGTATGATTGAATATAGTCAGGCTTCTCTCAATGAGAAAGCACCTGTAAAACTTTTGAGTTTTTATAGTTATGAGAAGAACTAAGTAAAGTTTTGTGTATGAGACTTTCTTCATCATCTCCATGATTACCTACTCTTTGATGGTTTCAAAAGATCAAGTTTTCCAAGAAACTCGATGACTGGCATCAAATCTCTGCTGATAACACATATTCTCATTTATCTATTTCATTCAGTGCTGAAGTTTTTGCAAACCATGACTTTGTTGGAGCAACTCGATGCTTGGCATCAAATTCCAGAGGATAAGTGATGTTCTAAGTATACATGAAATCATCTATTGTTTTGGCATCTGAAAGGTCAAGGTTTTATGCGGGAAGTCGATGCCTGGCATCGAATCCCTGCTCAAAAGTGGCTAAAAACACCCCAAGTCGATGCCCAGCATGGAATTCTCGTTGCAAGTCGATGCTAGGCATCGAATTCCATTTTTAGATAGGCGCTTTTTAGTATTACAGGAAGAATTTCCAATTTTGGTAGATACATAGTCATCTTGGGAAGGCCATAACTTGAGTTCTAAAGATCCGTTTCTTGCAAATAATATCTTGTTGGAAACCTCTACTCTTCTACTTTCATCCAGAAGATCTTGGAGAAGTAATATTTGTGCTAAGAGAAATTAGCAAAATACTGAAGGTATGTCATTTTAGTGATTGGAAAGTTCTAAAGAAGTAAAGTTCTTGGTTTTGGCTATCATTTCTCAAAGTTTGGAGTGGCAATGAGTTAATGGTGACCCATAGAGGTTTTCTAGTGTCACAATAATTCATTTCTTGTGATTTTTCATACATCAACAATCGCATCAGTCTCATGGTGGTTTTTTGATATATTTAGGTAGTCATGTGTGTGAACACACTAGGATCGTCGGGGCACTTTTTTCCCTCATTTGGAGGATTTTTTCCCTTGGCTTGTATATATGCATATAGCCCTTATGGGTTACTAATATCTGTACATTGTTGTGGTAATACATTCATTATTGGTTGTTGTGGTCCAAGCTTCTTCTTCTTCCTTGTGCTATTTGTGTGCTTTCGCAGACCTCTAACTCCAACAACTAGCTTGAAGAAAACACAAGAAACATGTGAATATTCTTGCATCAAGGAGAGGAAGAGGAGAGTATGAAAGAAAAGAGAAGAGCAATGGAAAAGAAGGAGATTCTTATAGACAAAGTTGCGAGAGCTCAAGTATAAATAGCTAGGAGGTCTTCTTGTCTCGGATTTTCTCAAGCCTAAAGAGGGAGTTAGTATGCTTGGAAGGAAGAGGTTATTCCTCAATGCTTAAATACAAAAGAAACACAAAGTTAGAGATCAAGAACAAAGGCTACTATTAGGGCATTCACATCCTTGATGTTCTGGCTAGGTGAATCTCTTTGAGGGCTTGAATAGAGGAACACGAAAGGGGACAAAAACATTGGAAATAATGGAGGGAAGTTACACAACATATTAAGACAATGGGAGAAAGAAATTACTTTGAGGAGACGTGCAGATACATAGAGATGGTCTTTCCATGCAAATGAACTAGTATTTTGATTCTAGTTCTATCTCAACTATGAATCAATTCATTAGTGCAACAATTTTGCACTAACTTGAGTAGGGGAAGGGTTGTAAATGCCTCAAAGTCTCTATAGACTTCAAATAGGTGGCATGTTGATGATAGCTTCCTACCTGTAGAAATAAATGGCTCACTATCTACTACGAAATTGTTAGAGGGTGTACATGACTAAAGAAGAGCAATGGAGAAAGCAAAAGGAAAACAAAGGGCACAGATGCTCAAATGAGGACACCTCTCAAACAAGTGGAAACATAAGAATGCGGAAATGTGAACCTATGTTGCTCGAAAGAAAAGTGCATTCTCTCATGAACTCCCCATATTGTTATCCATTACTTCATCTCAATGTTTTCTATGAGGTGCAAAATGTTTGGTTCAGATATGATATGGGCGTGTAGATGTGAAGCCCAATTGAGTAATATCTCGTTCTCTCATTTGGTGGAATCAAGAGGAAAAAATAGCACAAACTACTAGGAGGCTATAATTTCTTTAAAAATGAAGAAGAATAAGAGTAATTGGGTTGAAAGAAGAGAAATGGTAGAGATTTGATGATATCGAGGATGCTCTATGATTCAAAGAATAACCTTTGTGAAGGAGAATTTTATGTGTTGCTTTGAGCTAGACAAGAATATCTATGTGTGATGGGTGTGAAAATCTTTCATTGGAGGGTATTAGAATTGAAATGATACTTGTGAGAACGTTAGATGTTGAAGACATTGTGTTGATAGTTTCAAGGTCATCAAAGTTGAAACTGAAAGAAAGGAGGCAAGAGAGCCATGAACATGTGATTGCAAGAAGTTTATGGAAACTAGGCCTCATATTGATTATGTATTCATTTCTCGCCTATAAAGTGGTGCTTGTGTTAGTACATTGAAAATCATATCCTCTCTTTATTTTGGAATTCACAATAATTTCCACAAATTTTTGGATCTTCATTCATGTTAATCATAATGGCTTATACATATATTTTTGTTGGGAATTGAACTCACAACCTCCCAACTAAAAGTATGGTGGACTAACTTCTTTCCCCAAAGCCATGGTTGAGCATTACTTCCTTATCATCCCTCTTAGGGTGGGTTTCAACCATCTTGTGCTAGGATTATGTGACATTCCTTGCCTCTTAGATTCAGCATTGTCCTCAATGCTCACTTGTCGATCCTTATATCAAATTTGGGCCCCTTCCCACGTTTGACCACCTCCACTAGCCTCAAATTCTAGTGCATGGACCTATTTTGGACCTATCGAGGCTACATCTGGTGCCCAAATGCCCATGTCCCTTCCTTCTTGGCCATTTTTAGACTCACCCATAGTCAAGCACTTTCCAAGTGCCTATGTATGAGGCTTCTTAGTTCCGTCATGCCCAAGTTCCTCAACTAGGCTCTGATGCCAATGTTGGGAACTCAACTTACAACCTTGCAACTAAGACTATAACGGACTAAGAACTTTCCACAAAAGCCATGGTTTAGGATCACTTCCTAATCCTCCCTCTCACAGTGGAGTTCAACCATCTCCTCCTAGAATTATGTGATAGTTTTTTTTAGGAAGTTTGATAGAGTGTACTCTTCCAACCTTTAATTAATAAAAATAAGAGTTGTACAAGTGAATGGGCCTAGCACCCATGGGACCCCTTCTATCCCACAAAGCAAGGGTTGCTCATAGATTACTAGAGAATTTTACAAAAAAAGGTTGGTAAGTCTCTCGTCCCCCTCATGTGGGGCTCACTTGGTTTTGGTCTTCTTGCTCTCAAGGAAGAGCACTCTATGATGTCTAAAGGGTGGGGGTATCTTACAATTGGAAATTTTTTTGACTAAAAGGAAAATATATTTTTTGAATGACCATTCTTTAGGAGGGCTCCCAAAGTGGATTGCATGCCTCTCTTTCCATATTTTCCATAGAGCCTCCCCTCTAATAGCATTCCACAATGTTGACGAACATCCACTAGCTTTACCTAGCAAAGCTTTCTTCCAGTTGATTTGTCTGTGTAACAACATGATCCTCTCAAGGGCCTACGAGATGGATATTGATTTAGAGCATGATTAGAAGAGCTGTCCCAAGTCTTCCATGCCATGAAGCCATCTTTTGCACCACGACGTGACCCTACAAATTTTTTTAGGATTTACATTGGTCGAAATTCCCCATTGAAGGATTTTCCATATAAGCACATACTTTTTTATGTCAATGAGGGGATGCCAAAGGGACTAGAACTTAGATTGATGGCAGTTCCAGCTTTGGTGCAGATAAAAGAGTAGCTGAGAACCTTTTGACCAAATCACTCATGCACTTATATATATTTTTTTAATATAAAGGAAGTTCGGCATTATCCTACTCTCCCGGATTTGAATTAAATAAAGAAAAGTACAAGAGAAGGGGACCAGTGCCCACGAGACCCCCCAAATCCCAGAAAGCAGGGGAAACTTTTACAGAGTTTAGATGGCATTACAAAGAAGGTTAATCACCCTCTCATCACCCTCATGTGGGGCCCACTTGGGTTTAAGCTTGTTATTGATCAGAAGGAGTACTTGATGATGCCTGAAGGGGGGGGATTTCTTACAGTTAACGATCCTTTTGCCAAGGAGGAACAACGATTTCTCAATTGACCACTCTTTGGGGGAGTCGCCGAAGTTAAAAGCACATCTTTCCCTCCAGATTTTCCATAGGACCTCCCCTCTGATGGCGTTCCAGAGAGTCGCAGAGCAGCCGATCGCTTGTCCCAGTAGGGCATGCTTCCAACTGAGATGTTTCTGAAGGCTAAGTTTCTTTCCAACCGTCTGCCAGAGTTTGTTGGAGTTGGGGCAAGTAAAGAAGATGTGTGGAACATCTTCGATAGACCGGTAGCAGCGTTTGCACCAGGGAGGAATCCCACAAAATTTGCTGGCCTTAAGGTTGGTCCAGATTCCATGATGAAGAATTTGCCATAAGAGGACAGACTTTTTTATTTCTATGAGGGGGTGCCAGATAGCCATGAACCTCTTGTCCCACCGAAGCCGCGTCCATGATAGGCACCAGTTCTTGTTGAGGTTTATGTGATAGTCAATCGTTTCTTTGCTGTTAGGGATTTTCGATAGGCTATTCCCATTGTGCCATTTGAGACCAAGCGAGCTCGACGTGTCGTGTCCCATGAGAAGGCGAACTTTGTGGCAGTCCCAGGCGAGACATGTGCTTTGCAAAGTGTTCCATTCTTCGTATGAGATGTTGATGCTAGGTTCAATATCCTCGAAGTTGATCCATTGATTGGTGTCTTGTTTCCAGAGATGCTTCCATTTTTTGAAGCCTTTGTGCCATAACTTCTTGGCATTATGAATGTTCGAAGGTTCCACACTCTGGATGCCATGGATCGAAAACCACATAGAGTCGTTTTGTCTGATACCGGCTGCCCACTTCCAGCCTTCACATATTCTTGTGTAGCTTTTGACTTTATTCCAACTCTTCCATAGGGAGCACACACGACCCTCTCGGGAAGACGGAGATCGGGGAAAACAACAAGCTCAAGATGTCAAGATTCTTCCAATTTGGGAAACCCATGCGAGCCAACTCATTCTTGTTTCTGAAGATCAACTTGGCCCACGAGGCCTCCCCATTGCATCAAGCCTTAATCATCCATTCGGCCGCTAGTTTGTTAGCCATGCACCCAATGTCTAAGATACCAAGGCCCCCACTATCTCTATGGGTGGTCTAGATGGACCACTTGATTTTAGTCACCCCCCTCCTATTGTGGTCACCCGTCCAAAGGAAGTTTCTACAAATACTATCTAGTTTGGATAGATCTTGCTCTTTCGGTCTCCAACAAGAAAAGAAATAAATGGTAGAAGATAAGAGGAATGTATTGATAACCATAGCACGACCAGCGAGATTGATTTGCATACCTCTCCAATAGTTAAGCTTGTTTTCGAGTTCGGCCAGCACCCATTTCCACCCTTGTTCCATAGAGACACCAAACCCCAAGGGAATCCCAAGAAGCCGAAAAATTTGGCCTTACGGAATGATATGACATCCATGATTGATGAGAAGCTCAGGCTTTGACCCAACAATAGCTCTGAAGGCGGTCTTAGAGTGGTTGATTGTGGATCTAGAGGCTTCACAAAAAGTATCCAGACACCTCCAGAATGTCTCGAGGCTGTTACTATCATTGTGAACCAATGCATTCATATCATCGGCAAAAAGTATAATGGTGATCTGGCCATGGTCATGAGGCAAACGGAGACCTTTGATATTAGCAGCTTCCACCTGATGCTCCACTAGCCTGCTAAGCCCTTCCATTGCTATGGCAAAGAGAAGGGGAGCCAATGGGCACCCTTTTCTGATAGATCTTCTAAGTTTAATCACCTTCGAAAGTTTTCCATTAATGCTAATTTGGGTCGATGCGTTTTCGAGAAGGGTCGCGATCATCTTGGTGAATTTTTTACTACATCCAAGATCTTGAAGCAACTATAGAATATAGTCCCATTCCAGCCTATCGTAGGCTTTATCAAAGTCGATCTTGAGGAAGACCACATCTTGTTTAGACTCATTTGCAAAGTTGAGACCTTCCCAGATATCTATCATGGTTTCCAAAATTGACCTGCCTTTGATGAAACCTTTTTGGTCCTCGCTTAACCACGCTCTCAAATGGCTAGAGATTCTGTTGGCAATGACTTTGGCAATGATCTTGTATCCCGTTTGGAGCATCCTGATAGGGTGCCAGCTCTCTATTTTGTTCTTTTCCCCCCTTTTTTGTATTAACTTGATAATGCCATTGTTGAGACAAGAAGGAAGCGTGCCAAACTTGAGCGCCTCTTGCCAAACCAGATGAAGGGGGGTGGCAACCGCCAACTTGAAGGATTTAAAGAACTCATTAGTGAGCCCGTCGAGTCCCGGGCTTTTTCCAGAAGGGAGGGCATCAATGACCTCAATGATTTCTGCTTCTGAGATAGGGGCATCAAGTAGGGAACGAAGGTTGAGTGGTATCCTTTGGGGGGAAACCCTAGGTATGGCTGCCATGCAGTCCCTTCTATGGTGGGAGAGGGGGTTCGAGGTCCCCGGGAGTCTCGTGAAGTGCCCTTCAATGATCCCAAAATTATCTTCTTCCGTATTGCATACATTGCCATTTGAGTCTAGCAATAAGGGGATCGATTCTCTCTTATGTTTCCTTTTAAGGATACGGCACATCTCTTTGGTGGGTTTGTCGGCTTTGCCAGCCCATCACTCCTTGAAGAAAATTTGCAAATTTTTCCTTTGCATTTCTTCTTTGTATCTGAGCAGCGCTCTAATTTTTCGAAGACCTTTCTAGGATTGAGATTTTCCTTTGTTCACTTCATCATTGAGCCTCAAGAATCTATGATATAGAGCTTCTCTACGAGCCTTCTCAAGCATCTTCTTGGATCGAATCATGATCTCTCATGACTTATCGACCGCACTTCTCCAGCACTTGGTTGGGGACAAGCCGGAGGTGAACACCTCCTTCCACACATCAGCAATTTCTTGATGGATGGAGGGGAGAGAGAAGGAGGGCATGCTGGCATGGAACCAAGGAGCCTTACGGATCTTGGTGAAAGGTTGGAAAGTGATAACGATCGGGTAGTGATCAGAGATGGTGAGGTCGGGGCGTTGTGAGAGGGAAGGGTGGCCCCATTGATGAGTAAAACTCTGAGAAATGTAGCATCTATCAAGTCTAGCTTTCCTTAGGTCCTCGCTCGCTTGGAGATTTGACCAAGAAAAGCCATTCGAATCTTTGAATTCGACCAAATACAGGTGTAGTTTGGTTTTGTCCCACGTTTCTTTCTCTCGACTATCGATGACCCTACCCTTGCCCATCCATCTCTCCATAGGGTCCTCCACCATGTTGAAGTCACCACAAATAAGCACATTGTGGGGGAGCGAGTCCAAGGAGGCCCAAGTGTTTAGTCTCTCTAACTCCCCATTAGGGGCATACAAGGAAACTAAAGTAAAACAAAAAGGAGCACCAAAAGAAACAGCAATCCATCGATGGCATTCATCTTCAATGGAGTTCTCAAGCTTTTCAAACCAGAATTGATTAATACCAATTACCGTTCCACCGGACCCCTGTTGGTGCACCGTTGAAAACCAAACGTGGGTCGAGGAGACATGTCTAAGCCGTTTCTGGAGGTCTTCTCCATCAATTTTAATCTTTTGAATACATATAAATTCTGGGTTTAGGCTAATGTCGCGAAGCCATTGACCAATGATGGCCGCTCTTGAGGGATCGGTTAGCCCTCTAGCGTTTAACGAGATGATGATCATTGTCGTAGTGAGCCCACTTTGCGGGAGGGAGCTTTGTCCTTTCTTTTCTTTGATTCATCTTTCTTTTTCGCAAGGATCGGATCCCGATTTAGCAATAAGTTCTTGTGGGGGCTTTCCCAGGGTAGCTCCATAGGTTGTTTTCCTTTGCGGAATGCCTCCTGCTGGGAAGAACTGGGCACCGTTTTCGACACCGTTTCCGGAATGGTCGATCCGATGATGGAACTTTCACTATCCATGTTATCTTCGTTACTAGTAGTAAAGCCGTCTTCTTTGCTTGTAGTGTAACCCTCCTGGACGGTTTCTCTATTGTCAGGGATCTCTAGGACTTTGTCGATGGTGTCCACCTCAAGTTGGTTCCTTTCTGGGTAGTCGAACTCATTGATCTCGTTTTCCAGATTGCAATACAAGTTGCTGGAGGGGGTAATGGGCATGTTGTTTTGCTCAGAAGTCGCCCTAGGGCTTCTTTTCCTTCTTCTTTTGACTTCGATGAACCTCTCTGCATCAGCTTCTGGATTAGGGGGGCCCTTGACTTCCTCTTCCGTTGAGTGGATCAATGCCCTTTTGCTGTCTTGATCGTTTCTGGGGGCTTCTTGATTTCGCTTGTTTTTTTGTCTGAAAGGGCAATCTTTAATCCTGTGACCTTGTTGGCCACAATGAAAGCACGTGTTGGGAAGGTTTTTGTAACTGATGTCTTGGTCCCATACATCCCCTTCGCCCAAGTCCACTTTGATCTTCAAAGGAAGCGGCATGCTGAGGTCAGCCTCGACACAGATTTGAGGGTGCCACCGAGCGTTGAACGAGTGTCTTGCACCTTCATAAATGAGACCACCAATGTCCTCGCGTGAGGCCAACGGCTTGCCGATAGGAGAAACAATGTCCCACATGAAGTTGTACAAGTAGTACGGTAGGTTAGGGAGCTCAACCCAGCGAGGGTAGCGGAGCGATTTCGATTTGTCACGAGTAAAATCAGGGGACCATCTGAATAGGCACAGGGTTACCCGACCGAGTTACGAGGTTCCAACACTTAGGGTCGAAACGCCATATTTTCATTTTCAAAGACTAGCAACATGTGACTTGCCGATAAGAACTGACACTTACAAACAATTATCCCACGGGGGAACCACTCGTTGCGAAGCCACTGTCGCACGGTTTCGAGCGGGGGCCTAGGGCCAAAACAATTGGCCGACGAGACAAACTTTCTTGAGCTCCTCCTGTGTTGACAGAATTGCGAATCTACTGAGAGAGACCATGGGGGGTTCAACACCCTCGGAGGCCCCAAGGGCGGCACAAGATCCCCCCTCCAACAGAGAGGCCAGGTTACCGGTCTCCCCCAGAGGAGGGGCCAAGTTATTTCTCACAAGTGAGGAGGTCGCCAAATCCATGACAAAGGCTCGACAAGAAAAGAACCCCCCCCCCCTTTCGAACTTCTTCTTATAAAAAAGCTCCTTTCTTCTCAAATAAAGGTCCACAAAAGTGAAGCTTTCTCTTTTTTAAAAAGCTCTTTTCTTCTCATTTAAGGTCCACAAATTCCTTTTCTCTTTTACAACAGGTCGTTCACTTAATTAACTCCCAACAGCAAAGCCTAAAGAAAACGAAAAGCCAAAACAAGGCAGCAACGCTAAGGAATTCTAGAAGCCATGCGGGCTTCTCTCACCAACGCAAGAACGCAAGGGAAATCCGGGTCTAGAAACGATACGATAGAAAGCTCTGAGCGATATAATGGCCTGAAACTTGCAACGCGATACACGATACACTACTACCCTGAACCACTACTACCCGTGAGCGAAACGAGACTCCCCCTGAGCGGCACGACACCCTACAACCGATGCGATACTTGAGTGAGCAAAACGATACTTCTGAGCGAAACCACGAGCAACGCGATACCCGATACACCACGAGCGAAACAACCGAGCAAAGCGATAAGCGGGACCTTGAACACATATCTGGATCCTGGCGCGATACTGCCAGCACAGAGCAATACACACTACCAAAAGCTACCCGCACTACACCAAGAGGGCTCTACCTACAACAGGGAGTCCAGCCATTACCACATCTCGACCCCTCAACCCAGAGGGGAGGGAGAGTACAACGGCGACCACCCACGAAGCGACACCTCGCGCAGACCGAGATTCAAAAACTGTTGAGCTTTTTGCTTTTTTGCTGTTGAACTTCCCTTGACTGCGTTACAGCTATACCCTCTCACTGTTGTGAGTAATGGCACCCTCGCGCACTTATTTTTTTGTTGAAGCCTCCTTTTGACGACACAAATACAGGTTTCGAATCACCTTTGTCGATTTAGATATGTGCTGAATAGGATGTCGAACAACCGAGATGTTCACGGTCAATTGTTGTTTACTTATTCAAATTGAATCGTTGCGCTCTATACGAGGCCTGAGAATATATAAGAGAATTCATATCGTATTTTGTTTATTTCCATTCAACATTCACATTAAGGTAAAACCCAATGGTATTGAGATGCATTCTCATCAAGTTTATTTTGAGACGTGCAAAGAGTTAATCCATATGTTTGTCTTTCCATATGTCACATTGTGTGACATGATGAATGAATGGTTCTTTATGGCACTTCCGAAATGCATCAATTTATTTTGCATAAATAAGGGAGTGCACTCAGTTTTACCAACTTAAATGATAGATGAAAAAAATCATTCAAAGTGCACATTTGCAAAAGATATGAAATTTTGAAGGCTTTTCAGTTCGCAAGACTTGAGAAACAAAACTAAGAAAGATAGGTTGGAGTGTGTGGTTTCCCATTGTAAATATTCCGCATATTGCGTAATCTTCTTAACGGAAAGGTTCGGTCATGAAATAGATACGAATAGAACAACTTGAATTCACATGTGTTTTCTTCACTTACATTAATGGAATACTTTTTGATGCACAATCGATATGCTTGCTTAATGTTTATACTGAATTTCTATTCAAGTTTAACATAGAGCCAATATAGAAACAAGAGGTGAAACATAAGAAGAAAAAAAAAAGATTAAAAAAACAAAAAAGAAAAAGAAAATAGAAAATCGGAAAAGTACTTTTTTTGCTTGTTGTATGAGTTTTCTACCTACACAAAGAGAAATTGTAGTGGCTGTGTATGCATATAAGATCATCAACAGTAATTCATGAGTGTGTCATACATGCATATGTATGTGTGAGAGTAATTCATGAGTGTGTCATACATGCATATGTATGTGTGAGAGTGTATTGTGCTTGTTTGTTTGTATATGTTTGCCATGTACAAATAGCATAGATGTGCATATAAGTTAATGATTGAAAACTAGTGATTCAGAGTGTGCATTTGATTCATGTGCATCTTTATACACATACGCTTTTAAACGTACTCAAATTCGTATACATGTGCATATGTGTGAGATATATATATATATATATATATATATATATATATATATATATATATATATATATATATATATATATATATATATATATATATATATATATATGTGTGTGTGTGTGTGTGTGTGTGTGTGTATGGATATGTGTATGTGTGAATTCATAACTATGTGTGCGTGAGAATAAGAGTGTGTCATCCATGAATATGTATGTGTGAGAGTGAATGGTGCTTGTTTGTGTGTATATGTTTGCCATGTACAAATAGCATAGATGTGAATATAAGTTAAAGATTTAAAACAAGTGATTCAGACTGTGCATTTGATGCATGTGTTTACTTATTTATTCATTTATTTATTTGTTTACGTATTTATTAAACACTCTTATTTATTGTATTTATATTTATTTAATCATTTAGTTTTTATTTATATATTTATTTCTTTAATATCCATATATATTTCAAAGACTAAACCTTTCATTTTCTCTTTTAATTGAAATGTTGCTAACATTATTTTCGCATGATTAGTAACAAATTTTGGACCCTATCCATATTACAAAGGACTTTGGTAAGTTAATTATTAAATGTTATTTATAAAATGTATTTTTCTTCATCATTGTAAGTTATGAATTAAATGTATTTTTTTTACATCATGGTTTAAAGGAAAGTCACTTTCATCAGATAGATGTTCATTTTTTGTAATTACTTTTGGGTTGCATTATCTCCAAATTGAGTTTCCAAAAATAGACTCTAACCTTGCTTATCATTCAGAGTCACATTAAACTCTAGTTTTTCAATTCCATGCATGTGTTTATACATGGGACATGCTTATGATTGTTTAGTTATGGGACATGTGATTGGCTATCCATGTCTATTTTATTCTTATCAATTGAGATTAGTTTCTCCTGAACTGGGAGGCATTTTATACTTTATGGAATAATGGAATGTTATATAGATTTTAATGTCTTGAGGGTTTTAATGGGATTTGTGTTTTAACTTAGCAGGTGAAGACTCATGAGGGTGTGAACATGCATGGACTTATTGAGATATTTTTGAAGATATTTAGAAGAATATTAAGAAGATAGCATTTAAGATTTTTTTTAAATAATAGATCGCTTTAGAAAGAGAAGTTTTTGTATAAATAGTAGATTGCTTGAAAAGCAATGCTTTTTTAAATAAAATAGATTTTCGTAAACACATGCTTTTGGAAGGGCCTCCCTCACGTATCTTCTTTTGAGGATGTAATGAAAAAATATCAATAAATACACATGCTCTGTAGAATCATCCCTCAAAGTATGTGGGGGGAGAATGTACCCATCAGGTGTCAAGTCTCTTGTCTCTTTCTATTCTCTGGGTACTTTTTTGAGATTTCATTTCTATACTATACTCTGCGTACTTGCATTTACGAGATCCAATTAAGAGTTTCCACATAAGAAACTAAATGTATGTCTCACACACATACACACACACACACACACACACACACATATATATATATATATATATATATATATATATATATATATATATATATATATATATATATATATATATATATATATATATATATATATATATATATATATATATATATATATATATATGTGTGTGTGTGTGTGTGTGTGTGTGTGTGTGTGTGTGTGTGCATGGCCATGTGAATTCTAATTAGAGAATACTATTGGATTTGTTAAAGATCAACTTACTTGTTGTATTCAAGGTGAACGAGATGTTTATGCATTGCTTGTTTAAGAGGCTTTATAATTATGAAATTCTCGATGTATGTATATTTTATCATAAGAGAACTAAGGACATGACTTTCTATTATTGGGTTTTTGCAAGAATGTGTGGTAAAATGTTTCAAATAGCAAATGTTTGAATATGAAGATGTATTTTTGCTTGATCTTCCTAAATTTTTTCAACGTTCTAGAGAAGACATTGACCATTCTATGGAATTAGTTGCTCATACTAAACCTATTTGTAAACTCCCTTATAGGCCTACTTAAGGTCACTATCAAGAAGTAGAAAATAAAGTAGATGCTTATCAAGCTAAGGGATTTATTAAGACTTGTAATTCTCTATGGGCAGCACAAATGTTCCTAGTTAAGAAGAAACATGGCTCTATGAGGCTTTGAATAGATTATAGGGCATTAAATAAGGTAACAAACAAAAATAGGTTTCCGATGTCTAGATTGTATGATCTATTTGATCATTTTCATCAAGCTCAGTATTTTACTAATGTTGATTTAAGATGAGGGTATCATGAGATTATAATCAAAGTAGAGGATGTACCTAAGACTACTTTTAGGACAAGGTATGGACATTAGGAGTTTTTACTGGTTCCATTTGGTCCTAAAAATACTCTAATCATATTCATAACACTCACAAATAGTGTTTTGAGGCCTTACCTAGGAACATTTGTAGTAGATTATCTTGATGATATTCTCATCTATAGTCAATAAAAAAAGGAACATTTTGAACATTTACAAACAGACTTCCAAGTGTTATGAGAAAATTCATTTATTGCTAAAGAAACAAAGTGTCAAGTTTTTAAACTTCAAGTTAGATATGGTAGATATTGTTGGTACATTTGCCAAGCCTAAGTGCTTTGCCAACTATGCAAGACTTCACCTTATTCTTCTTCAGCTCACAAGAGGAATCATATGTGACACATGCTTGTCATTTTGACATAGTTACCTTAGATAAATGTAAAACCAAAAGCATAAGCAATATCATGGATTTAGGAGAAGCAAAGCCCTGACTTGTTTGGCAAAGGAATCCAGTCAAATCACCCCTAAAGTTTAGGAATGCTTTTAGGTGAGAGAAATTCAAAATTTGAACCCAAGAAATCAGTATAAAAAAAGGAGATTTTAGTTACGGGGATATGAGCATTACTGAGGTTCATTGATCTACTCTATTGAGAATACCTTGAACTCAACACATGCTAGATTATTCCTCTACAATTCCCATGTATTATATGTGTATTATCAGATACTAATTGATACATTTCTTCATGATCATCTCTCTCTAATGTCCTCTATCATATGTTCATTATTTTAGTGATATTCAAGAAGAATTTTCTCTTTCTTTACTTGATCATTTGATACACTTTAACTTGGTGTAGTTAGATGAAGTGTCTACTATATACCTATAAAGTTTGAGTATTTTTGGTTTAGCCAATTTGGAGATATAAACGGATGAGGTTAAATATGTCTGCACATCATCTTGTTCCTAAAATGTCAGGATTACCCCTTGAGTTGCTAAACTCATTTCTTAGTGTATAGTGTCTCTAGGTTCATCAAATAACTTGTGTTACTTATCTATACACTTGAATTAGATGTGCCTAAAAGCTCTCTAGTCAATTCATACTAGGTTGTGAGCTCCGAGCCAAAGTCTGAGCACCAGTTACCTTATGTACAAATCAAGAAGCAAAGCTTGGTTTCAATGTGCGAAGAAGTGGTTATTCAAGGGAAAAATCGTTCCTTTAAAATAGGGAATAGGTGATAATAATCGATGATCATCTTCTAGAAAAGGAAATCTTTCTAGAGATTGGGAAATGTCAAATTCAAGAGGTAGATGAAAATCAATATTATCATAGTTCAAATTATGGATACTTTGAGCGAGATTGATAATATGGAAGTGGTAGAGGATGATATGCATTGCATGGTGATTTTTTTGTTTAGGAGAGACTTCATATAGTGATAATTAAAAACGTAACATGTGATCAATAGTATATCGGACCTTGAAATGGTTCTAGATCTCGGTTGCACTTATCACATAGCACTTTTTGAAGAATGGTTTGAGTCGAGAAAGGCCTTGAGAACTAGAGATGAGATGCTACAGGAACGTACCACTTGCATTTTAAAAACAAATTTAGTTTAGTGATATCTCACATGTTCCAACCATCGCAAAAAAAATATAGTTTCCATTTGCAAGATTTCGAGCCACAAAATTGAAGTTACTTGCGATAGAGATGTCTGCTTTGTTCATGAATTCATGTATGTTTGGAGAGGAAAGTAACTTGGCCATTGAATGAAGATCGGTAGACTCGTTACATTTGCCAGAAGGACACCACTTGATGAGAATATACATGCCTAGAGTAGTTCAAATTTTAATACAGCTAATATATGGCGAAAAATATTTAATCACATAAATTTGCATAACTTGAAGTCTACGGACAAGCATACACATGCGTTGAGAGAAGCTTATATAGGAAGAGACCTTTTGAAATTGATTTAGAGTAACGTAGTTGCTTGTGCAAGAACAAAACCACTCGGTGGATCACTTTAGATCTTTATATTTGTTGATGACTACAACGAATAAACATTGGCATACTTCTTGAAGCACAAAAAATGGTCTTTGAAACGATTTTTCAAGTTGAAAAATTTGATAGAAAAGCAATTCGACATGTATATAAAGTGCGCATGATCAAACTTAAGGGGAGAGCACGTTTCAAAATAATTTGATCCATAGTTAAGTAAATATAGCATCTAAGGAGGACTATCTTGTAAACATACTCCAAAATAAAATGGTGCAAGAGAGGGGAAATTGTGTCATTAAAAAGGTTTCAGGGTTCATGCCTCATGAGCTAGACATTTTAGACCTTTTGGGATAGAAGCATGTGATATGAATATGGATTCAATAAATAAATCTTACACCAGAATAAAGAATTATATGGCGCCTTATGAAAGAATATAGAAGCATAAATCATTTCTGAGCTTTTTGCAAGTGTTTGGATGCATTCTGTTTGCATGTGCTAAGTTAGTTTAGGAACAAATTTGAGCAAACGTCTAAGTACTCAAAGGAAAGGAAATGGTACAAATTATATTAGCAAGTTACAAAGTCAAGGGGTTATTCAATTGGGAGAGGGCTTAAATGCTTAAATTTGAGTTTAAGTATACACGTTTACGCTCTTGAAACAAAGTGATATGGTGTGGCCTAGTGATTACATTGTTTGAACCTCTAGTGCGAGGGCTTGGGATCAAGTTCTCCAAGGAGTAGGGCTAATAGAGGTTTACTTGAGTTCAAGCCCCAGATTTTAAGAGGTTCTACTTCTACTCATTAGAGACACTTGGAGCACATAGAGTTACATGGCTGACATTGGGATAGTTAGCATGTGACTTCCTTCCTTGGAGATAGTTGTATATACATGTATTTGGTTGGGAGGAAAAGCATCTTATTTTGAAAAGGTGGTGATGCTTATCCATGCTTCCTCATAGTGGTATTAGAGCCTTAGAGACCTTCAAGGAGGCATTCAAGCCATTTGGAGCCTTTGTGAGTTTTTGTCCAATTTCTACAAACAAGAAGGGTTATAGGAGATCCCCCCCCCCCCCCCCCATAGTGTTACATGCTTCCTAGTGTATGTGGGATAATTCCGCAACCCATAATCCTTCCCCTATTACACGCATAAATCTCCATCTCTCACTATATTTGATCTAGTGGAATTACCTTTTTCCTTTGCATTTCGTCAAGCTTGAGAGCTATTTTAGCTCTTCTTCTTCCAAGGACAATCAAGACCGATTAAAAATCATGATATCTCAAGGTTATATCAACAAAATCACGGGGTTCATCTCTCTTCAAAGCTTTCCAAAGGTTGGAACTTGCAGACTCGTTTGGAGGATTCCAAGAAACAACACTCTTCGTTCCGTTTCGTTCTACGTCTAAAACCTCTTTGTTTTATATATGTAATAAAAAGGAAGATCTGTTTACTTCAAGAGGTGAATCGAAGGCATCCTTTTGCTTCATTTCAAGGTCTAAAACGACATCAGGTGATCCTTTTGCTAGCACCGTCAACTCGGATCCAATCTACATCAAGTAAAACTTCAACGGACATACTCTTCTATAATTTTCGTCTTTTTCGATTTCAGAGGTCACAGATGCCATTTTCTTCCGAATTCCAAGACAACTAGGAAGGTTAACATGGCCAATATCTAGAATAACTGATTTGGAGCATTGGACGTTGTCACAGCGCTCATACAAAGCATGGAGGACAAGGATAAAGAACTCAACTCGAAACGACTTAAGGGAAACCCATTGTTCATCGAGAGTGTAGATAAAAACATAAGAAAATATGGAGCATCAAGTTAACCATTTGATTGTTTGAACGTTTCAACAACGTTGTGCTAGAGACTAAGATTTCATTAAGAGATGATTCACTTCTTCAATCATGGAGTGAAGTGGTATTGCACTTTAGAGCCATCTAGTTCAAAGTAGTTCACTTCCCACTATGGCCCTTGGAATAATTTTCATCATATGAATAATGTGTATGAACTATTGGATTAGGTGTGTGGTATCAAGTTTGAGTCTTCCATTTTTCGATTCTTTTCAAAACTACTACATGACTTGGGATTCGACCCTAAACCATTAGTCGAGTGATACATTCTTCTTAACATTCCTCCCCATTTTATAAATGGACCAGTGCTTTAGAGCTTGAACTATAAATACAATCTTAAGATAATGACCCTAGTATCCAAAGGAAAACTAAAACACACATGAAATCTTATTCAACCACTTTCCCGAAATATCTTTGGTGAGATGTGTCGCCGGTCGCAACTTTACATTTGCAGATTGGAAACATGTAAAACAAAGGTGATCCAATAGCGTTGGTAGGATCAATCTTTAAATCATCATAAATTTTGTTCATACGGTTTGAAGGTCTGTTTTGCAAGCTCTTGGATTTACGCAATTCCTCGCTGCTGAAGAAGGAGATGTAAAGATAAAATTTAAAATCTTTGAACCTGTTAGAATATGACATGAATCACCTTAATTTTCATATCATTGCATCGCTTTATTTGAATCATTGCAGAACTTGTATAGTTTTCATTAAAAAAATTAAGTTTTCGTAATTGCTTTTGTGCTATTGCAGTAATATCTGTAATTATCAATCAAAATCAAGAATATCTGTATATTAAGTTTCAGCAATCGAAATTTAGCTAAAAAACATAGCCATTGCATTATGATTTCCTAGTAATGAAAAAACGAATTGTGTCTATTCATCCATAAATCGAATAGAACGTAAAACGTAATAAGTGAAGTATAAAGAAAGAAAGATATGTACAAAACCGGAACAATTTTGTGGTATAATAGATAAAAGTGGAGAAAGTTACAACTCACAAATATATAAATTCGTTATCCTAGGAGAACTATACGCAAAAGAATATTAAAAAAAAAAAAGATGATCATATGACGCGGCTCTAAATAAGTCATTGTGGATGAGTTCAGGACTTGTTACAATGCTTTCAAATATGAAAACTGAAAAATTATCTTAGATTGCTAAGTAAATGATAGTATTGTAGACAGTCTTCCATAGACTCCTCCTCCCTCCTAATATACATACATGCATGGAGAACAAAGGAAGAAAAAAATAAAGATTGTAGGACATAATTACTTGTTTTGAAACTTACTATTAGATTCTAGTATCTTGGTCCTCACACGTACAACATCGGTGGAAGGCATAGGTTCGATCCCCAGTTTGCAAGATACATAATGGAAACTTTTGCTTTAAGCGTGGTGCTTTAAAACATCTGTAAACTTTCATACAATAAAAAATGCAAACTTTGTGTACTCTATTCTAAACCGTTTTCTTGTTGAAGATAATTTTAAACATTCTCTACTCAATCAAATGTATTCTTCTCTTGTGAAAGGGTTCAAAATTCCGCATTGGAGCTAGGGAAGAATAGATCTCTTCTTGTATTTTTGCTCAAAACATTAACAAGAGCAACCTACCAGTTGTACCTATTCGTTGTCTCATGATTTTCTTTCCTTACCTGGTCATGATTTCCTTGTCATTGTACCTAATCGCTGTCTCATGACTTTCGTCTTTCCTTACCTTGCTAGCGCCTGGGCTTTCAGCCAATAAGATTGTTTTCCCTTCTATCCTCTCCTTTACGAGAACATAACAAAAATAACTGTTCATCTATGCTCAACAAAGCTTTCCTCTAATCTTCTACCTTTATGTATCTTTTCCACTTTTCACAGATAAGAGCATTTTCTTGTTCATTTCATTTTACTCATGCATGACCGTGGAGACAATTGCAATCATAGATAACAACATGTGTGTGGCAAGACCACCCAACGCTTATGGTCAATAGACGTATATGTTATAAAGATCTATTTTTTGAGCAGCGGAACATTTAAACTACTTTTGGACACACTTAGATTATTAGTTTGCACTCCGTGAACATTTTATTACGAAATACCCAAAAAATATTTAATGAATATATGAAGGATCTTCGAGCAGTTTGAAGCCTAATGTACCAGTCGCTGTTTGCTCAAGCTTTTGTTTCTTTGTCTCATCCGCATCCTATGGAGATTCCGATTCATATAGATTTTGTATATCTCACAAAAATCACCTTTCCTTCGTGCCCATAAGTGCACATGTTTTATACTAGAGACATTATGAAAACTTCAAGACGTTGCTAAGAACATGCGTAGCAAGAATATGCTTTTAGCGGACACAAAACTAAGTTCATAGTCTGCTTTACATGTTTCTTTCATTTATTAGAAACTACTCTTTGTTTCTGTATCTTTTAAAGAAGGAGCACCTGAAAGAGACATGCACATGCATCTTCCTTGCACAGAATGCATCCATGGTGTTGTCCTTGTGCAAGTATTCCCTTCTCTTCATACAGTCTAGCGCTTTGTTCCTTACGGTTAGTTCATTCTGAGTTGAAGAAACTGTGTTGAAGTGCATGATTGTGACATTTGAATGTGTCAGCACGCGAATAAATTTCCATGTCTAAAATATTGAAAGGAAGTACTTCAAAGTTTCATACTATGTTTTGATTTATTACAAACGAAAACGAATATCTCTAGCAATGTTGAGGCTTTTCTTGTCTTCACAAACAAGGAAGAAGATAGTAAATCTCCGCAGTCCTGCCGAAGCATACCCGTTGTTTGGTTTTTCGAAAGTATGGGCTTATCGTTTGCTCTCCTTTGACTATAAAATTGAAAAAGATAATTTACGTGGATCGAAAACAGGGAAGAAACACCAATAGATCTTTAAGAGACAGGTCAGTTGTTTATCTATAGAAATCACACATGTTGCAACCATTTCGAGGATACTCGCATTATGGTGAGAAAGCTTGGGATTCTATGTGGTACATTTCCTCCAGCAGTACGTTCTTCTAACCATTTCTTCATATCTGAGCAAGCGAGCAATGATTTCCAAGTAATTCAGTCTATTTTCATATTGAATTGCAGTGAGTTTCTTCTGAGCCATGCATAATCTAATATTAAATTAAATTGCATTGGAGTGTGAGTATATACGATTGAACAGCGAGAAGAGGCAAACATGCACTACGTTTTTCCGTAAAGGCATCTACAAGTTATCGGATTCATTGGTGTTCTGTTCATGATTGTTAATATCTACGCGTTGTAATCCAAAGTCCTACATATTTAACAGTTTCTCTCAGATAACGCTACAAGGGATACCCGTTATTCACAGCTAAACGGTATCCAGTGGACTCCAGGCTAATGAATTCGAATCCTGTTGATAGATATGCATAATGGAACGTCTTATTCCGTTACAAGTTTACGTCTGCAAAGGACCTACGAGTTATCCACGCAAATTGCATTGAATAGAGTTTCTTTGATCCATTTAAAAAGCGTATATAAACTGTTTGATAGTACTTGAGCCTTTGGTTTGTGAGATTTTTGGTCAAGCATACCATCCCTTCTGCATATGGAGGTCTGGAGTTAATATTTGAAGATTTTTAACCTATTCGACTACGAGATGAATACTTGAAAGTTTGATTTCACATATCATGAAGGCAAGCATGTCTATAGAGGACCCGGAAATTATTCATGAAATTTATGGCATTTCCATTGAGGTAAGAAAAATTCACTTAAAACAGAAGTTACATAGTGTATTGCGAGGTAATACATCTATCACAGTCTACGTGATAGAAAGATAAAAAATGGCTTAGCATCTATTAATAACATGGTGGCTTATGATGGTATGGTTTCCATCATGCTCAACAGCTTAGGACCCTAATATAAGAGTCTCAACAATTTGATTTTAGTAAGAGGCTCGCGAAGTGGTTTTGATGGGATAGTTACCTTATGTGCACATCAAGAAGCAAAGATTTTTTGAATGAGCGAAGAAGTGGTAATTCAAGGGACCAATCAATCCTTTAAACTAGGGAAATATGTTATAATAATCAATGATCATCTTCTATAAATAAAAATCTTTCTCACATGTGAATAGATAGAGAAGGATTATGGACACTTTGAGTGAAATCCATAATATGGGAGAGGTAGAGGATGATGTGCATTGCATGCTGATTTTCTTGTTTGGGAGAGTAGTCATACAGTGATAATTAAAACGGTAATATGTGATAAATAGTATATCGGCCCATGAAACGGTTCTAGATCTGGGTTGTACTAATCATATGGCACTTTTTGAAGACTGGTTTGAGTCCAAAAGGCCCTTGAAAATTAGAAACGTATCACTTGCATTTTGAAAGCCAAATTTCTTTTAGTGATGTCTCGCATGTGCCCCATCACAAAGAATACAATTTCCATTTGCGAGCTATCGAGATGCTATATCTGATCAATAATATTAGAAACATACCATTTTTTGAAGAGTGGTTTGAGATGCTATATGTGATCAATAATATAAGAAACGCACCACTTGCATTTTGAAAGCCAAATTTCTTTTAGTGATATCTCACAAGTGCCAACCATCGCAAAGAGCACAATTTCCATTTGCGAGCTTTCGAGCCACAAAATTGAAGTCACTTTCGATAAAGATGTATGCTTTGTTCATGACTTCATGTACGGTTTGAGAGAAAAGTTAATTGGCCATCGAATAAAGATCGGTAGACTCATTACATTTGGCATGAGGACACCACTTGATGAGAATATACATGCCTAGAGTAGTTCAAACTCCTCTACAACTATATATGGCATAAAATAATTGATCACATTAATTTGCACAGGATGAAGTTTACGGAGAAGCATACACATGCGTGATTTATTGTAATGCGTTCACTTAAAGTTCCAGAGCGTTTGTGAAGCATGCAGTTTTGTTTGTAAGCATCATAGAATGAAGTTCTCAAAGAGAGAAGCTTTTATAGGAAGAGACCTTTTGAAATTGCTTTAAAGTGACGTAGTTGGTTGTGGAACACGAAATATATATTTGTTGATCATTACAACAAATATAAATTGACATACTTCTTGAAGCACGAAAGAAAATGGTCTTTGAAATGCTTTTTCCCATTTAAAAAAATTGATCAAAAAGCAACTCGACATGTATACGATCAAATTTAGGGGGAGGCGGGGGAGGGGGGGGGGGGGGGGGGGGGGGGGGGGGGGGGGGGCGGGGGGGGGGGGGGGGGGGGGGGGGGGGGGGATATTTCAAAATAAATCTATCCATAATTAAGTAAATATGGCATCTAAAGACGACTATCTTGTACACACACTCCACAATGAACTGGTGTTGGGAAGGGGAAATTGTGTCATTGAAAAGGTTTCAAGGTTCATGCTTCATGAGTCAGGCATGTCAGAGCTTTTTGGGATAGAAGCATGTGATATGATTATGGATGTCATAAATAGATCTTATACCTGAATTAAGCATTATTTGGCACCTTATGAAGGAATATAGAAGCATAAATCATTTTTGAGATTTTTAAAAAGTGTTTGGGTGCATTTTCCTTGCATGTGCTAAGTCAATTGAAAACAAAATTGAGAAAAAAAATCTAAGTACTCAAAGGAAAGGAAATGGCACAAATTATACTACCTTGTTACAACGTTAATGGGTTAGCCAATGAAGAGAGGGTGTAAATGCTAAAAGCTTAGTTTAAGCCTACATTTGTATGCTGTTGAAACCCATTGATGTGGTGTCGCATAGCGGTTACATTGTTTGAACCTCTACTGAGAGAGCTTGGGTTCAAGTCCTGCAAGAAGTAGGGCTAATAGAGTTTTACTAGAGCCCAAGCCCAATATTTTATGAGGTTTTACTTCTACTTAACACAGACACTTGGAGAGACAAAGTTGCATGGCTGACATTTGGATAGTTAGCATGTGCCTTCCTTCCTTGTAGATAGCTACATATAGAGGTACATGGTTGGGAGGAAAAGTATCTAATTCGGAGAAGGTAGTAGTGGTAATCCATGCTTCCTCATAGTGGTATCAGAGACTTAGATATCTTCAAGGAGGCATGGAAGCCCTTTAGAGCCTTTGTGAGTTTCTTTTCCAAGTTCTACAAACAAGAAGAGTTAAACGAGATCCCCCCATAGGGTATGTGGGATAGTCCCACAACACATGATCCTTCCCCTATTACACGCATAAGTCTCCATGTCTTGTGAAGAGATGGATTTGTAGTTGAACAACATGAAGTGGCGCTGCAAAAACTTTGAACTACACCAGCCAAATGGACTCCAAAGATATGTGGTGGGCCCTTTTATCTTGCCAAAGGATGTATTAGACACCCTATGTACCTTGCAAGATCACTCTCAAAAATTTGAATCAAAAGAGATAAGTTGGAGTAGATTCAAGAGCATACACCTGTCCAAAGTTTTCAACAATTCTCTAGCCACAACAGCAATTAACTTAATTCCTTTTGGGGAATTCTAAGTAGCTTAGTAAGCTAACAATCAAGATTTATTTCAATAAAAATGATGCACTACACAAGGAGAAAGATGTTTAGCAAATGGTTGAGCCCAATTTTCTTAGGCTATCATGAGCAAAAAAATGAGAATATCTCAAGATTCAAGAATTAACTGCTTATGCAATTTTGTAGGAATATAGTAGAGAGTAGGATGATTCTAACAAGATTTTAATCATGGAAAATGGAGAAGTACACATTGAGAAACAGCTCTGACACAATGATTGTTCTAAGAAAGTGCTGATAGAGAAGTAGAAAATGAGGTGACACAGTTCACTTCAAATGATCATATCTCACGATTGAAACATCCAATTGCAATGAAATTTTGTGACCATACATTAGACTTATAGAGCTAACTCTACCTACTGAATCATAGAAAATGATGCACCAAGCTAAGAGAAAGCATCTCTGTAATCTGACTAAGAAAATTGAGAGATATGGCAGTGAACAATACACTTCACAAGAACATGAAAATATGAACTCAAATGATCATGAAAATGAAGGTATATTGATTGTAATATACAATGAACATACTGATAAATATGTGTGCCTTGAAACCACACCTTGATATGGCATAAAGCGCAACTCATGGAGGCCTCTTTTCCACGACTAAAACTGGTATGTATTTATAGTTGATCTTGGGAGCCTAACTTCCTAGAATCACTCTCCAATCTATTAGTGATTGATTTGATTCTCTAGATACCTTCAATGAAGAATTCCTGGCTTTTCTTTCCCTTTTTTTCAAGTGGACTCAAACACTTTAGATGCTTTCACTTTTCCATCAATTAAAAACTTCAAAAGTTACAAAAGGTAGTTCACAAGTGAACTTTACATTGTCCTCACTTTAAGGCTTCTTCTATCACTTTGTGAGACTCAAGCCAATACTTAGGCTTGTCATATACTTGCTCCAACAACTCCCCCTCTAGCCAAGTATGCTTGAGGTCTTCAATCTTTGAAGATTACCTACAAACCAATCATGGCTTTTAAATTGCTAAGCTTTGTACCATCCAATGCTTTGGTTAGAATATATGCACATTGTTGATGAGTGGACACATATGATATTTGAATCTCCTTGCTCAAAATCTTCTCTCTTACATAGTGATAATGAACTTCAATATGTTTAGTCCGTGCATGAAAAATTGGGTTAGTAGCTAAGTGAATAGAACTCATATGGTCACCAAAAATGGTTGGAGTCCCAAATTCCAATCCAAGATCTGTGAATAGTATCTTCATCCACATAGCTTCTTGAGTAGCTATAGCAAGACCTCTGTATTTAGCTTCAGTAGAAGAGAGAGCAATTATGGGTTGCTTCTTGAATGACCATGAAACAAGTTTTGAATGTACAAAGATAAGATAACATGAGGTGCTCCTTCTGTCTTCCTTGGAGCCAGCCCAATCTGCATCAGAGAACAATTTCAAACTTAAATCAGATACATAAGGGTGAAACAGCCCCTCATTCATGGTCCCTTTGAGATATTTAAGTATCCTCTTGGCAGCCTCCATGTGAGGTTTCCTGGTGTGTGCATAAATTGACTTAGCACACTCACACTATAACATATATCAACCTTGTCAATGTGGCATAGTTCAAACTACCCACAAGACTTTGATAAGGTTTCACATCTTTTATGATTTCACCTTCATGCGAGCTCAGTTTATGATTAACCTCCATTGGAGTACCTGCAATCCTGCAATCTTGCATCTTGAATTTTGCCATAATGTCTTTAATGTACTTTCTTTGAGTAAGAAACAGACCATGATCTTTGTAGATAGCTTCCAATCCTAAGAAGCGGGTAATCGAACCCAAATCACTTATCTTGAATTCTTCTCTCATCTGTTCTTTGATTCTCTTCATGCCATCTGTATCATTTCCTCGAAGTATAATATCATCTACATAAAGACACAAATAGATGACATTAGAATTACTCCTCTTTATGAATAGTGATGGATCTCCCTTGCTAGGTTGAAATCATTTGTCCTATAAGAATGAGACAATCATGTGATTCCAAGCCCTTGGGGCTTGTTTGAGTCCATATAAAGCTTTATTAAGTTTACACACATAATAAAGATATATGTGACTCTCAAAACTAGGTGATTGTGCCATATATACCTCTTCTGTTATCCATCCATTAAGAAATGATTTTTTACATCCAATTGAAGTATCTTCCAATTCTTCGAAGAGGCAATACTAAGCAAAACCCTAATAGTAGGCATCTTTGCCACTGGAGAGAAGGTCTCCTCATAATCAATTCCATGAGTTTGTGAAAAGCCTTTTGCCACAAGCGCCTTATACCTATTAATGGAGCCATCTGACTTCTTCTTCAATTTGTTGATCCACCTTGAGCCTATCACTTTCATTGATGGAGACTTGGGAACCAATTCCCAAGTGTTATTCTCCTCAAGAGATTCAATTTTTCTTCCATTGCATGCCTCCATTCTAATTTCTTCTTTGCTCCCTCAAATGTTGAAGGTTCCTCTTGATTTATGTCCTGTGCTAGATAGACCAAATGTTTGGTGACTAGAGAAGTATCAAACCCATACATTTCTGCCATTTTTTCTCCCTCATGGACCTTCTTAGACCATGATGTGATGACTCTGCCTCTTGTCCAAGTTCCTGCATTTTTGCTTTACCTTTAGACTTCCACATTTTGAATTTTTCATACTAAGTTGGTTCATCATCTTCTGAGTTATCGTGCTCTTCAACTTTAGAAGATTTATCCTTAACATGTTTCTAATGAATACACACCTTTCTACTTTGGGATCCATCTTGCCTCTAACCTGTGAAGGAACATGAGAAAAAGCAACACATCCAAAAATCTTACAATGATCCAAGCTTGGTCTTCTTCCATTCCAAGCCTCATATGGTGTCATGCCATCAAGTGGGTAACTTGTTAATCAAATAAGTGGTTGTGGATATAGCCTCAGCCCATAAGTAATTAGGTTAGTGCTTTTCATTTAGCATAGACCTTGTAGCTTCAACAATTGTCCCATTCCTTCTTTCTCACACTCCATTTTGCTCAAGAGTTTACCTTGTAGTGATCTCTCTTTAGATTCCTCTTTCTTGAAGAAAGGAGTCAAATTCATGGAGAAGTGTTCTCCCCCTCCATCTAACCTTAGCCTTTTTATTATTTTACCTATTTGATTCTCCACAAGAGCCAAATACCTTGTGAAGCATGAAAAGACTGCATCTTTGTGTTTCATATAGTATCATATAGTCCACCTACTGCAATCATCAATGAAGTAGACATAATACCTTGATCCAGATATTGAAGCATCCTTGTTAGGTCCCCATACATCTGTATGAACCAACTCCAAGAGATCTCCATGCATATATCCTTTCTTCATGAATGGTAACCTGTGAGACTTTCCAAATTACCATGCACTACACTTATAAATCATGTGTTGTTTTCACAAGTTAGGTTCCTGCAAATTTTCTTTAATGATCTTTCACCAATATGTTCTAACCTAGTGTGCCATACTTCCAATTCTTTGAGTGTCTGACTACCATAATTAAAGAGAGCAATGTTTCTAGTGTCTTGCAATTCAAATGTGAAGAATCTACTTGTCTTTTCACATTTTGCAATTCTCTTGAATCCTTGACTTGGATCTTCAACAAATGCTCCTACTTTTGTGAACTTGACTTGCAACCCTTTCTCTACTATCTGCCCAACACTTATCAAATTCTTTGTAATGGTAGGGACATAGAGTACCTTACTGAGTATGTTGATGTTTCCATCAAGTGCTTTGACATTTCCTATTTTCTCCACAAGGATTCTTGTATCATCTCTTGTTTGTACCTCATGCTTGTTCCTTGGATCTTCTAAATCTGATAGGAGGGACACATTTCCTGCCACATGATTGGAACAACCTCAATCTATGTAGAAAACATGCTCATGAAATTTACCTTTTGGCATGGCCATATTCATGATGAGCAATGAGTCCTCTTGATTTTAGCCTTTTGTGTAGTTATTGAAGTCTCTTCTTCCCCTATTGCCTCCTTGATAGTTTGAATGGTTGTAATTGTTGTGGTTGCTATGATAATTGTTGTACCTTCCTCTTGAGTAGCCATAACTTCCTCTATTGTAGCCTCTGCCTCTTTGATTCCTGGAGTTCCTAAAGCATTTTTCAGTTATATGATTAGTTAATCCACAAATAGAGCATGAATTAGAGTCTTGGGATATCCCCGTGCCTTGTCTTCCTCCTCTGCCTCTACCTCTACCATGTCTTCCTCTACTTGCATAGTTAGCTTGATGTGTACCTGCTTCATCATCCACTTTCTTTCCTCTTTCTTTGTTTTCTTTGGACTTTCTTCTATTAGTATACAAAGCTGAAGATTGATTACCTTTAGAGCTTTCTCCATTCTTGATAAGCTTGGACTCTTGAGTAACTAGTTGTCCTATGAGTGTGTTGAAATCTGGTACATAACACTGAGTCACAACAAAGGAGAACAAAGACATGTTCTCTATTCCTTTTTACCTAAAGACCATGATATCAAGCAATAAAGTGGGCATTTTACAATATCTAGAAAGCATCACTTGTTCTTGCTTGTAAATATTGTCACTAGAAGCTTGATCTCATATCCCAAGTAGTCAAGATAGATATAATAAAATACTTGGTGCCATGAAAACTAGTTGTTCAGCATGATCAAGAATCCCACATCATGATCTTTGACAAGAGATTAGAGTTGAAGGTACAAGTAAGAGTTCGGGAAGCTCCTTCATTACATCTATAACCTCAACAAGCACATATTATAGCTTATTAAAAGCTACTCAAAAATCAGAGTACATGTGTTGCAAAAATCAGAACATTTTAACAAGGCAATTAAGATCATCCCCTTTGTATAGTTAAGATCGTCATTGAATGCTGGGCCATATTCACAGAATATGAAATAAATTTCACAAAAGCATTCCCAAGAGAAGATTATAATCAACAAAATTATACTAAGAAACATTCACACATTCATCAGAGAAATGCTCAAGATAAATTAAGCTGAACACAAAGTGGAAGCAGAACTAGACATTATATTTCTATTAAAATGATGTTTTACATTTCATGTGTTTTACAAGAGTAATATGAATCTACTATAGAAGCTGATCATAGCTTTCCTCAGGCTCAAGCATAATGGGATCCTCTGGAACCTTAGAACACATATCCTGCCTCTCTTGCTCCAAGATTGGCTCTTCAAGGTCAGCCATGTCCCCCGGTTCATCTGCAAGTGGGGGAACAGGCTCCCTTGAAGCCGGTTGGAATCTCTCCGTGTCTGCAATGTGCTTCCTTCCAACCTCTTGGTCTTCATCTGGGCATTCATTCAGCCCATTGATTCTCATTCTAATGAAGCTCACTTGAGCATCATCCTTCTCCACAGCTATGCAGTGCCTGAACATCTTTAAGGAGCAAGCCAGAGTCGTTCTTGAAACAGCAGAAAACCACTTAGAGGTGGCCAATCAACATGATGACTAATGAAAATTGTTAAAATTGAAATCACCTATGCCCGAAAAAAGGTCTAGGACCTAGTCATCATCATTGGAGAATAGTTGAAGCAATCTCATTATGAGCTTTTGTGGCTTCTGATAGGGGTTAACCAATGTCATGTCCCCAGCTACATGACGAAGTTTCTTGGTAACGGCTGGGAACATGAGCACATTTGAGATCCCATTCTCATTGCAATGCTCCCTGACTCTCCTTTTGCTTACTTCATCATAATAGCCAACTGTAATGCATTCAGTGGAGCTCACAAACCTATGCAAAGGAGTGTGATTGACGTTTGTCTTCACCCTGCCAACAAGAACTATAAGTGACAGGGAGCATCATTAAAGCCATGGAGATAGAAAGAAGATTACTTACCACGTGAGGCACTCCACAGCATGACATCTTGCCTTCAGAGCAGTTGAAACAGAGAAAGATTGGTCTCTGCTATGGAAAATTACTATCCTCCAAAGAGGAGACATAATCAACTCTGCAAAATCAGTGACCATCTTCCAAATCTGAGGGTGTTTGAAGGGTTCATCATCATTAACTGATCCCAACATCGTAAATCCATAGGGTATGTCTGCTATGAGAAGGAAGAAATGCTTTCTAGGCACAACACAACAAATGTTATTTACATCACTACAGAATACATTGTAATATACAGGCCTAAGGGGGTCTAGGGGATTGGAGAAACATTTCAGATCAGGTTCATCATCAAAATCAATCTCCTTGGCTTTCAGTCTAGATTTCTCATGCCTTGCTCTTTGAATGTGAGCCAGGAATGCAGGGGGGCAATCATCTAGTAGCTCTGGAGACTTACTTTTCTTTGGTTTCTGCAGAATAAAGTGGAAAGACAATTAAATGAGCTCTTCAAGATAGCAAACGAAACATAAGGAATCGATGCATGGCATCGCTTTCGTTTGTGGGTAGATGCCAGGCATCAACTTTCTACTGAAAGTCGATGCCTGGCATTGACTTTGGGACATAAGTCAATGCTTGGCATCGACCACCACGAGGTCGATGCCAGGCATCGACTTATGCCCCCAAGTCGATGCAAGGCATCGACTTATGCCAAGAGGTCGATGCCAGGCATTGAATTTAGCAGTAAGTCGATGCGAGGCATCGAATTCCTACTAAAATCCTAGCATCAAATTGGTTAGGTGAATCAAGGCATCTATACTAATAGCAAACCAGGCATGACCTCTAATAGAGAACCTACCCAATCACGAAATAGGATAAAATATTCTGATAAAGCTTTATAGGATGATATGGTTGGATAGTCAGCTTGGACCTCTGTCCAAGAAAAGCAACCCAGCCTCTTCATCATCACCTCTTGAATCTTCATGTATACTTTATGACTACAGTCACAAAAATGAAAAAGAGACTATGTTAGACCAGAAACATGGGAGGAGGGAAAAAGGATCTGAGAATAACATACATACTTATTGAGCTCAGTCACCATCTCCTCCAGGCTTAACTCCTTGGAGATTACCCTTGACAAAGTTGATATAATCAATGTATCATCCTTGATTCCTTGAAGGGCCCTCCATGGTGTGAGCTTCATGTCCTCAGGAGCCTCTTCAATTGAGAGGTCAACTTTCCTTCCCTTTCCCTTCAGATCAACCTATGGATCTGGCCTCGACTTCTGTTGCTTCTGGCCCTTGACCTCCTTGTTCTCCCACATTGTGAAAATTTTATCCTGCAGATCCCAGATCTCACCTATTCTAAAAGCCAGTTGAAACCATGGATCATATTTCCTCAAAGCATCAGACTTTCTATTCTCATCCAGTGCAATTCCAACCTCAATAAGGCATTGCTTTCGTAGATTGGGATGTATTCTTCCAGCTTCCTTCACGAGACAATCTTCATATTCATGGTGGAGGAACCGAATTCTCTCTATGGAGGACATTTTTTGCCTGTAGTCATTGTCATTGTTGTGATCCCAAGCAAGAAGCTTGGCTTCCTCAGTTGTAAGACCAACATATATCTTGCACTCTGCATACCTAAAGAAGAATGTGGTAGGGTGCTCCTTCACTAGCTGTGTGCGGGCCTCTGCAGAGTGTGAGCCTCCAATCACATAATATGTATAAACCTCAAACAAAACCTCATTGAAATCCTCCACAGAGCTGCACTCATTCGGATCTAGCATGACAAGGAATGGCACAACAGTAGCATGAGGATTTATTTTCATTTTCTTTTTAAGATTCTACACGTGCAAATTTGTGTGGCTCCTTGATCTCAAGGGGCCTCCTCCCTGTGACTGGATCTATTGGTGGCCTATGGATGATATTGATTGGCAGGTGGAACAACTACCCCTTCTTCACAACTTTTCTTCTAGCTATGTCCTCCCTCATCTTGTTCTGCTCAGTACCAAGAACACCCGAGGCAAGCTCTCCACTGGGTGCAACTATTATATCCTCAGAGCTAGAGCTTGAGTCAGAAGACTCCTCATCTGCAATTCTTTTCTTTTTCCTCTAGAACTTCTTCTGCACGCTTTGCTTACCCCTTTCCTTTAGAGGGTTTGTCATCTTCTGTTGTGTTGGCATGATATTTGGCATCAAGTCCTTGATAAGATTCACTCAGTCCTTGCATATGTCTGCAAGCCCATCTGGAACACAACACTCTGGGCACAAGAAATCCATCTTGCATATAACATTCCTTAAACCTTTCGATGTCTCTACCAGGACACGGACGTTGTCAGAATCCTCATCTTCATAATATAGTTTGTACATAAGGCCATACTCAAAACCTTGTGTTGTCATGATCTTTCCTCTCCCATACGCCCCTGCGAACACAAGAAGGACTGCATTCTTTTCTTCAACATACTGAAGGCACCACTCCAGGTTTGTCATGTCTCGCAGTGGATGATCTGTCCTTAATACCTCTGCGTCCCTCGACCTATCCTTCCTAGTTGTATCATCCTCAGGAATTTTGATGCTACTCTATCCACCAGAGGATATTCCAACCGGATTGTTGGCCTTCTCAGAGGATAAGGATGCATGAATTTTCTTTGGTTTTGCTTGGTGACCAATGCCTTTGTCACCTTGCTGATCAACAGAGCTCATGGTCACTTTCAGCTTCTTGAAGGGCCTCTCACTCTTGGACTCAGCATCCCGGAAGGGGCTTGGAAATATCAGCTCATACGTTATTGTGTTTTTCAAGGGTCCAAGTCGATGCCAGGCATCGACTTTTAGGTACAAGTCGATGCCAGGCATCGACTTTGTGTGCAAGTCGATGCCTGGCATCGACTTGCACACAAAGTCGATGCCTGGCATCGACTTGCACCTAAACGTCGATGCCTGGCATCGACTTTGCACCCTAAAGTCGATGTCTGGCATCGACTTTCAGGCCACATTCGATGCCAGGCATCGACCTTCCCGGTCGATGCCAGGCATCGACTTGGGGCTGCAAGTCGATGCCAGGCATCGACTTGAGGGTACAACTCGATGCCAGGCATCGACTTGAGGGTGCAAGTCGATGCCAGGCATCGACTTAAACCCTCAAGTCGATGCCTGGCATCGACTTACACCCTCAAGTCGATGCCTGGCATCGACTTGCACACAAAGTCGATGCCTGGCATCGACTTGCACACAAAGTCGATGCCTGGCATCGACTTGCACCTAAAAGTTGATGCCTGGCATCGACTTACACCATTAGGTCGATGCCCGGCATCGAGTTGTACCCTCATTGGATCTATATTTTAGGAGCTAAGAAAAATAAAAACCTAGAAAGCATAATACTCAAACATACAAAAGGAATCTTTTAGGAATCTTTTTTTGTGGTATGATTTTGTCTACCTCTTGGTACTCTTGCCAACATTCTTCTTCTCCATGAGAGTTGCCTTGCTGGTATGATGAGCTCTGTGCTCCATGGCGGTCTGTGCTCTGTTGCTCTCTCTTGCTCGTGGATTTTGAAAATGAGAATGATCTCCTCCTCTGCTATTTATAGGCAATTGGGTAACTTGAACCAGAGACTAACTGGATCTAACTGAATGAGTCCAGTTGCTAACTATATCTATCAACTTATCTAACCAGGAAATACCACTCACACAAATAGGTTGTTTCACCTCGACTTTAATGAAATATTCATAGAACCTTGCAACTATTTATATACATTTGCATGGAATTTACACTTCAATGGCAAGAGTATGGTATGTACATGAGGATGTCTAATCTCATGTATAAATTGTTTCTTAGAATCTCTTGCTTGGGAAAAATTCAAGTCTAAGTTGTGTTGAATATGGGAGATTAATGACATCTTTATAGTGTTATCCTTCTCACTTCAGTTCATAATCACATTTATCTTGTAACACATTGTTGAAATGGAAAATCAATGTATGAATAAACGTTCAAGTAAAGAACTTTGGGGTAATTTCGACAAAATAGGTTAGTAATTTCAACAAAATAGCTTGGTAATTTCAAACTTCACTCATTGTCTTTGCATCCAACGTTCAGAAAAATCGTAGATTCAAAATTCATTTGAAAATCTTTTGTAACAAGCATATACTTAATTCTTACATATAATTCTTACATATAATTCTTACATATACTTTTCCATATACTTCTTACATATACATTTCCGTGTACCTCTTTTACACATAATTCTTTTTTAATATACTTTCATCTACCTCTTTGAGATCTAGCCAAGACCACAATAAAACCTAATCCTTGAAATCTTAACCAAAGGTAAAATTTCTTCTTGTATAGTCTTCAATGGCACTACTCCAAACAATTTTAATATCTAATCCAGTTGGAACTCAACTTGGATATATTTTGATTCACTCATAATGCTAAGACTCAATGACTCATATCTAGTTAGAAACCAAGTGTGTATCTCATCTTTCAAAAGTGAATCAAATCTTTGGTTCCCTTATTAGTGTATATTTGAGTAATTAAGTAATTTGATGTAATTTGATGTTTAATGTACTTTAATGAACTTTTGATTTCATATCTTCTTGATGTGACATTTGATGTGACATCTTCACTTGATCTCGGATTTCTACTTATTTAAGAAGGTCATTCATCTTCACTCTTCTGTGAACTCAGTGAAGATGAGCTCAATCTTTTCTGTGGATGCTTGGGCATCAACTTCCTCTGCTCATATTGATACAGTTCCGGATTCATTGTTCTCAGTTGACCCTTTCCACAAAAGTGATGATCCCTAGGGTTTAGAACGTGCTGATGATTCTATGTTTTCTGTTGAGTCATTTAAGTTATCCAATTCAGAGTGCAATGCTGCTCAACCAAATGCACCTCTTGATCTCCCATCTGATCCAACCATTGATCTCCCTTCTGACTCAAGTGCATGTGGAGCAATGGAAAAGCAAAGCAAGCTCAATCTACGATTTAAAAGAAGGCCTCGTGAAGTAAGTCAAAAAAGATTTAAATTTCTTACTTCAGATAGACAGATTGCATTGGATATTGTGAAGCATTGTTGTGGTTTGAAATGTTTGTACAATTTAGGAATGAAGAAACTAAAGCACCTAAGAGAAAAATTCCTCCATTTAGATAGTGAAAGGCAGGATATATACCTTGTTTCTCGCATGCAAATGATTGAGGATAACATGTCAGTAACATGTGTTGCTTTTGAATATTTCTTTAGTCAAGGGATGCGATGTTGTAGGGCTGCATTTAAAATTGCAATGGGTGTGGGAAATTTTAGAATACATAGGGTTCAACAGGGGCTTTTGAATGGGGATCTCATTTTGGATACGTTCCATGTTGGGACCAAAGGATCTGTTGGACGTCATGCAATGAATTGTATGATGAACTATTTTAGCTTGCATTGTGAGGTTATGCCTACAAATGGAAGGTTGCACTTGTCAGATAACTTTACTCGTCGAGAGGTATTTCAAATATATAGAGAAGACATGGAAAATAGAAATGAGAAGTATGTGTTGTATCGTCACTTTACTCGATTATGGAAGGAAGAGTTTAACAATGTGTGTATTCCTCGTAAAGTTAGAATGGGTCCTATTTACAGGCTTAAAAAAGGAGGTGGCCAAGTTCAGACTTGATGCCCAATTTGTATTTGGCCAGACACTTTAAACTATATGTGCCCATCCAAAAGTTCTTGAGTTTTAGGGACGCAACAAAAAGAGAGTTGTGTTTTCTACCCAAAAGGGAGTTGTTATGTCTTCCAAAAGGGGAGTTTCTAGTATTCCAATGACTTTTAGCATTTGACTTCCTTTGGCATTATCATTTGTACTTATCTAGAGATCATTTGAATTGAACAGTTGACCCTAGACCATGGAGATACAATATGTTGGTGATGTGATGATCACACATCCTATGACATCAGCTCATCATTGAAGTTATAGCCATTAGAGATACCTATGTAAACATGAATATCATGGAGTTGGATATATTCTAATGGATGTTTCCGTCAATGGGAGCCCTCTTAGCCCCTTAGTTGTGATGGTAGCCATTTGGGTTTTATACTCAAGACTTGTTTCCCACCAATATATACTCCATTGTCATGCGTACATTTGGTAAGGTTTTACCTTTCATATACCTCTTGTTTATGATCCGATTGAGTGAGTGACTTTCCCAACTCGTTGAATGATCATGATAGTATTCAACATCTATTGATGTATATTCCATTGATATTGATATTCAATCATGAAGAAACTCTTTTGATGGCCACGCGACTTGAGGCATGGGTTCTTAATGTGTAGCATAGACTCTTGCCGGAGAGGTAGGAATTGTTATGGAGGGAAGAGGAGAGCATAACAAAGACAACCATGCACTATGTTGTTTTCCTTGCATTGCATTTTTTTGCATATTGTTTGCACCATATGTGCACACCTCATGGTCTTGGTGGGGCACAAGGGTGTACCTTAGGGTACCCTAGATCTTGGGATAATTCAAACTCACACGTGCACGATGTTATCTTCTCGATGTTGATTCATATTCATTCATTGATTGTTTGTGTATCTTACAAGTTGGATCTATCTTCAAGAGTCATTGACATCTTGGTTTTGTGATATTCGATAGGTTGGTGACTTGGACAAGTATATTGGTCCCATGGACATTGCTCAATTTGGTAGCTTTGGTGGGTATCTTAGTTCCATGCTAATAACCTTGCCTCACATCTCGAACACAATGATTTTATGTGATACTTTCAAAGATGATTTGAGCTTGGAAGATATTATTTGACATGTTCAAATGGAACGTGAGTTGGTCTGGGACAAAAAGGAGAAGAAGTCTGGAGGGGCTTCTTATCTTCAGTATCTGATTAGTGGAGGCATGGGCCAAAGTCTTCTTTGACTTGGGAGTCACTTGCCTTGTCAAGGGATTGGAATTTTGGTTTTTACCTAGGGACATTGGTGAGGACACTTAGAAATAAGGGGGGAAGTGTTACATCCCCAAAACTCAAAGATACCTAAATGGTTGTCGATAGTTAAAAGTGTCCTACCAAATATGAACCAACTTCCTAGTGTGAAGTGGACCACCTCCTCATTTGATCCTATTAATAGGGTCATGGCTCATTTGTGAGATATTTCTCACATGGGGCACTTGAACTCTTGGCCCTTGGGTAGAGCCTCATCACTTCTACTAGTGAAGGGTTGGTGGTATAGGACACCAGTCCCTTGGAGGTGGCTTCCCGCTTGGCTATAGGCTCCCAGGCTTAGGGGTGAGCTCATATTGGCTCTATGGCTAAAAGGTGAGTTTGATGTTGCCATTCTATTGTTTGTGAATATGGCTTGTTTCTTGTCTTCTCGAGTATGATTTTAGAGGATCTAAGAGGGAGGGTCCCAATTTCTAGTTCTTGATGAGAGCTCATGAGTAGGTTGCCCAATGTCTCATGGAACTATGGCATAAATTGTATGTATTGACTGTTTAGTTATGTAGCTTCTAGAAACCCCTACACATAGGAAACCCACCCCTACACTTCATCCACAGAGGATGGATTAAGTACATGTTAGAGACCATAGAGATCATGTTACAAGATGATGATCGTATACCTCGATAGAGCCAAGTGATCATGGATTTCATAGCCATGAAGATACCAATGTAGACATAACCAAGGTGGAGCAAGAGTTTTTTGAGGATGTTATCCATGATGGTGGCCCTCCTGGTACCCTTACAATGATGAAAACCCTTTAGGAATTTACCTAGGATAAATTGCCCATGATCAGATGATCCATGGTTGTGCATCTAGTTGGTATGCTTCTACTCAATCCACCTCCTATGTACGATCTGATTGGGTGAGTAATCTTCCCCACTTATTGCTTGCTCTTGGTGGTAATTCACATTGGCAAGTGAGTTGGTGTTTAGGGATACACATGAGTCTCTTACTTGTTGCCACTATATTTAGAGGAGGCATTTTAGACTCATGATCTCTAGAGTCATTGGATGGGGTGTAACTTAGGGTAACCTAATATTTCGAGATAATATGAAGCTCATGCATGCAAGTTATCTTCCAGGGGTTGGAGTCCTTGATAGATCATACGAAAGATAACGTGGGTGTCCTATGAGCTTCCTAACATGATGATTTTAGACTCTTGGCCCTTGATGGAATCTCCCATACACATGTATCATGTCTGGATGGTGGTATGGGACACTATGACCTTGAGGGGGCCACCTAGATGAGTGTAGGGTCCCAATATCCGGGAGAAGTAAGTGAGAAGTGATTCTAGTTTCTTACTCTTTATTTTTTTGGATATGAGTGAGAAATGAGTCTAATTTCTTCCTCTTTATGTTTTTAGATATGACATGTTTTGTCTTGTTTACCAAGGAGCATCATGAGATAATGCAATAAGGAGCTATAACGGTGTACCACATTTGCACATTAAGTTCTTTGTCTTATAATTGCAAGTACAATTCTAAAATAAACCTTCAAAAGGCCAAGTACAATGAATAATATGAAGAACTGGTTTGAACATAAGTTGAAGGTAGGAGCCTCTCAAGAGTATGATACACCCTAAAATCTAAGATAAGCCTCCAAATAACGTACAAAAACTAAGTTGAGGTTGAAGGTGCATCTCTACATGAACTCGCACACAAACTCCCAAAGTTGTTCCACTCTCCAATGAGTTTAATATGAAATTATGTCACCATGAGGAGTCAATGCAATGTAGTTGCGTTTGGACCTATATCTTCACATGGGTATAAATAACACCGTATTAACAATATTTGTTATATCCTTAGATCTAAAATCCAAATACTTTGGAAATTACATATATTTTCATCTTACATGTAGGAGGTAATAGAAACTCCCATCAACTAAAGAAGACTACTATTTTAAAGACTTAGGAAAGAATCCATCCAAGATCACATATTTTTATAGAAGAAAATGAATCCATGAGGATTGTCAGCTCCGTAACTTTATATGAAGGGTTATGAGTAGATTACTTAACTTGTTAAAACTAGTATTAAAGTACTTTTGGGATAAAAATAAATTCACTTAAAATTTTACATCATGGTTAATGCCTTCTAGTGGAAGTTATGATGATAAATAATCCAACAATTTCCAACAAAGAAGACCTATGTTTTATTCCTATGAACACCCATCAACACACACATCAAGAGCTTGACAATACTATCTCAATATGTGATGAACGAAGCCAATAAATCCAAAAAATGTTCTTCATCTCATGTATTGTGCAAAGGATGGACCAATCAAACATAGCACATACCTTACCCAAGTCTACACGCATGTCATCTGCTACGATGATGTGAAAGGACTAACATTTCCTCTACTTCATATACAATTTCCCTAATCTTAGGATGTGTATGATGATCCGAAGATGTTAAACATGATCCATTATAATATTTTTAAATATAATATAGCAAGATTAATAAGAAGTTCAAGATCAATCCAAAGATATTTTCCTCTCACAATAACACCTTTATGAAGATAAGCATGCATTTCCTTAGTAACCTCTTCTTTCTCCTTGCTAAGCTCATGAACTTTATGAGAAACTAAATGCTTTCCAAGCACAAGCTCTATCTTCCGATCGAAAAACGGACCCACAAGATTATGAAATCCCATCAAGCTAAATATGGTGGAAGTACACCCATTACCTTAGCTAATAGTGTATCCAAGCATTAGCTACACGTGCATGTTCCATGGCACGCATACCAAACCAATCAGATAAAGGAGGCATACCAAACACATCTCTTATCATAAGTAGTCTAAAAAATCCTTATATACAGAAATCAAACAAATAGCCTTATACAAAACAACATTAAGAGAGACATCATGATCATGAAAAAATCTTTTATACCAGATTTACATCATTATTATATCGATCAATGATCCTTCAAGGTTAAGACCTACAATCACATGGAATATACAACAGTCAAATACAAATGAAATGGTATACAAAGATTAGTCCATCGGAAAATTATTTATCTTATGATACTACCAAAGCATGCCCACATTAACATCAACATGGTTAAGGTGCGTCATCCCAAGTTCCAAGACCTCATGGAAGTTTTGAATTCGGCTATCACTTTAGACACAATCTCAATCCACCTTTAACTCCCTCAATAAGGAACTACGTACAAATGATATATACCATCACACGAGAAGACATCAAATTAGGCATGAATCTTTCCATAGATATGGAGGAGGTACGCAAGCCAAAAAAAAAAATTCTTATGTGCATGAAAATCCAAAATGCTTCAAATGTGAAAAATATCTTTAAATTGAAGCATGAGATACTTGTATCCACGATGGTGTTCACTACAATGTCTCCACAGAAACATATAAATATAACTTGTGGTCCTCAAAGGATCTCATCTTCATGTTATTCCATTTATCTAAATATTTTTGTGGGGGATCCCATGACTAACTACAATAAATTAAGGGACTAACATGACTTGACTTCCCTAGATTATGGCACTTATTTAAGCATGAGGTCATCCCCAGAAACCATCAATGTTTATCATAGCTATTTGCAAACCTATGGATATTCTCCAATGAAGATATGACATTTTACCTCATTCTAGTATGTCACTGACAATCCAAACATGGAGAGCATCTTTAGGATCTATTGGGAGTCGTCAAGATCCATTTTTTGGATGACATCGCCCTCTTTTTTGGATAAAGTCCTTGAACTCCTGTGAATATGCATGAAAGGTCATTTTCCTATCTCACCATTGACAAACTTCTTGAAACTCTTGATCCTATTCACCTATACATTGCAGGATCAAAAGACAAATTGAAACTCAATCAATGAAGAAAAATGAAGATGGGAACTAGGACCACCAAAAATATGTCTTTCCCTTCAACATGAAATATGAATGGTCAATCCATTAGCATTCAAAAATAATTACATGTCCCAAAAGGCCATCCATTTCATTACCCATGAGACAATTACACTCTCCTTGCACATCTTTTCCTTCCTCTTAAAGGGTTTGGGATGGAGATCAAAGGCAGCACCCCCATAGCTATATGTGATATTAAGAAAAAATTGTACCTCAACTTAACGATCTCCCTTTGCATCTCCATGAGTTGTTACTAAAAGGATGTTACAAAAGATGCATTCATGTTTTGAGATGTTATGATTGGTCCTCTGTACCATAGCCCCTACATATCGATAATGTTGAGAGTTCCATGCTCCACCCTTTTTTCCAAGTCTAAGTTCATTCTCATGCAAGCTCATTTATCCCACATGCAAAGAAAATTTCTCTCAACTCCATATAAGGACCGCTTCACTCTCATAAGCTCATTCACTTAAGCTCTTGGCAAGAGTGCCAACACTCTCCTCATGGAGTCTCGATGCTTATAGAGCATTTTATGTAAGTCATTTCTACTTTAATTCATTTCATCATGTTTTCATATCTTTCATTTCTTCCTCCAAAGTTTGCTTATTGAGTGGTTGTAGTAGATTAGGAGTAGTTGATTTCATTTCTACATGCTATCAAAGCATTGGTTTCGGATTTAAATCTTCTCTTGTCATTTGCATCATGGTAGTCATCTTTCTCTTGTGTCCCTCCCTCCCATATCATAATAAGAGTGCTTTTCATCAATATTTATATTCTTCTCATCCCCACACTCCCATCAATAAGCATGTTTGTCATCATTTTTCTCATCATTATCACATTTTTCATTTGTTGCAAGTTCGATGATTAACTTGTTGACATGTGTAGCCATATTAAGAATACATCATTTTTGTAATTGTTTACAGAATTTTCATTTTGTTTCTTTATTATGTTCAATAAAATAATTAGTTTTCTCATGTCTCCATATCTATCACATGTGTGATTTTGAGAACTTGTAAGAAATAGAAAGGCATAGGTGAAGAGCATGTTTGTTGCACTGGCATGCCCATGCCCATTGACATCATTTGTCTATCACACTTGTTTTCATCGATTTGGATATCCTATGCGTGGAATAGAGAGAATACACATAATCTTTGAATAATTTTTTTTTAATATAAAGGAAGTTCGGCATTAGCCTACTCTCCCGGACTTGAATTAAATAAAGAAAAGTACAAGAGAAGGGGACTAGTGCCCACGGGACCCCCCAAATCCCACAAAGCAGGGGAAGCTTTTACATAGCTTAGATGACATTACAAAGAAGGTTAATTACCCTCTCATCACCCTCATGTGGGGCCCACTTGGGTTTAAGCTTGTTATCGATCAAAAGGAGTACTTGATGATGCCTAAAGGGGGGGGATTTTTTACAGTTGACAATCCTTTTGCCAAGGAGGAACAGCGATTTCTCAATTGACCACTCCTTGGGGGAGTCACCGAAGTTGAAAGCACATCTTTCCCGCCAGATTTTCCATAGGACCTCCCCTCTGATGGCGTTCTAGAGAGTCACGGAGCAGCCGATCGCTTCTCCCAACAGAGCTTGCTGCCAACTGAGAAGTTTTTGAAGTCTAATTCTCTTTCCAACCACCTGCCAGAGTCTGTTGGAGTTGGGGCAGGTAAAGAAGATGTGTGAAACATCTTCGATAGACCGGTAGCAGCGTTTGCACCAGGGAGGGATCCCACAAATTTTGCTAGCCTTAAGGTTGGTCCAGATTCCATGATGAAGAATTTGCCATAAGAGGACATACTTTTTGATTTCTATGAGGGGGTGCCAGATAGCCATGAACTTCATGTCCCACCGAAACCGCGTCCATAACAGGCACCACTTTTTGTTGAGGTTAACCTGATAGTCGATCGTTTCTTTGATGTTCGGGATTTTTGATAGGCTATTCCCATTGTGCCATTTGAGACCAAGCGAGCTCGGCATGTCCTGTCCCATGAGAAGGCAAACTTTGTGTCGGTCCCAGGCGAGACATCTGCTTTGCAAAGTGTTCCATTCTTCATGCGAAATGTTGATGCTAGGGTCAATATCCTCAAAGTTGATCCAGCAGTTGGTGTCTTGTTTCCAGAGATGTTTCCATTTTTTGAAGCCTTTGTTCCATAGCTTCTTGGCATTTTGAATGTTCCAAGATTCCACACTCCGGATGCCATGGATCGGAAACTAGATAGAGTCGTTTTGTCTGATACCGGCAGCCCACTTCCAGTCTTCACTTATTCTTGTGAAGCTTTTGACTTTATTCCAACTCTTCCAAAGGGAGCACACCAGATTAGAGCCTGTCGGGAAGACGGGGATCCGGGAAAACAGCAAGGTCGAGATGTCAAGATTCTTCCAATTTGGGAAACCCATGAGCGCCAACTCATTCTTGTTTCTGAAGATCAACTTGGCCCACGAGGCCTCCCCGTTGCACCAAGCCTTAATCATCCATTTGGCCGACAGTTTGTTAGCCATGCACCCAATGTCCAAGATACCAAATCCCCCACTATCTCTATGGCTGGTGCAGATGGACCATTTGATTTTAGGCACCCCCTCCTATTGTGGTCGCCCGTCCAAAGGAAGTTTCTACAAATACTATCCAGTTTGGACAGATCTTGCTCTTTCGGTCTCCAACAAGAAAGGAAATAAATGGTAGATGATAAGAGGAACGTGTTGATAACCATAGCACGACCAGCAAGATTGATTTGCATACCTCTCCAATAGTTAAGCTTGTTTTCGAGTTTGGCAAGCACCCAGTTCCACCGCTGTTCCATAGAGACGCCAAACCCCAAGGGAATCCCAAGAAGCCGAAAAATTTGGCCCTGCGGAATGATTTGACAGCCATGATCAATGAGAAGGTCGGGCTGTGACCCACCAATAGCTCTAAAGGCGGTCTTAGAGTGGTTGATTATGGATCCAGAGGCTTCACAAAAAGTAGCAAGACACTTCCAGAACGTCTCCAGGCTGGTACTATCATTGTGAACAAAAGCGTTCATATCATCCGCAAAAAGTCTCATGGTGATCTGACTGTGGTCATGCGGCAAACGAAGGCCTTTAATGTCACCAGCTTCCACCTGATGCTCCACCAGCCTGCTAAGCCCTTCCGTGGCAATGGCAAAGAGAAGGGGAGCCAATGGGCACCCTTGTCTGATAGATCTTCTAAGTTTGATCACCTTTGAAAGTTTTCCATTAATGTTAATTTGGGTCGATGCGTTTCCGAGAAGGGTCGCGATCATCTTGGTGAATTTCTGACTACATCCAAGATCTTGTAGCGACTGTAGAATATAGTCCCATTCTAGCCTGTCGTAGGCTTTATCAAAGTCGATCTTGAGGAATATTACTTCTTGTTTAGACTCATTTGCAAATTCAAGACCTTCCCAGATATCTATAATGGTTTCCAAAATTGACCTGCCTTTGATGAAACCTTTTTGGTCCTCGCTTAACCACGCTCTCAAGTGGCAAGAGATTCTGTTGGCAATGACTTTGGCGATGATCTTGTATCCTGTTTGGAGCATTGTAATGGGACGCCAGTTCTCTATTCTGTTCTTTTCCCCTTTTTTGTGTACTAACTTGATAATGCCATTGTTGAGACAAGAAGGAAGCGCGCCAAACTTGAGTGCCTCTTGCCAAACCAAACGAAGAGGGGTGGCAACCACCAACTTGAAGGATTTAAAGAACTCATTAGTGAGCCCGTCGGGTCCCGGGCTTTTACCTGAAGGGAGGGCATCAATGACCTCAATGATTTTGGTTTCAGAGATAGAGGCATGAAGCAGAGAGTGAAGGTTGAGTGGTATCGTGTGGGGGGAAACCCTAGATATGGCTGCCATACAGTCCCTTCTATGGTGGGAGAGGGGGTTTGAGGTCCCCAGGAGTCTCGTGAAGTGCCCTTCAATGATCCCAAAATTATCTTCTTCCGTATTGCATACATTGCCATTTGCGTCTAGCAATAAGGGGATCGATTCTCTGTTGTGTTTCCTTTTGAGGATACGGCACATCTCTTTGGTGGGTTTGTCGGCTTTGCCAGCCCACCACTCCTTGAAGAAAATTTGCAAATTTTTCCCTTGTATCTCTTCCTCGTATCTCAGCAGCGCTCTGATTTTTCGAAGTCCTTTTTGGGCTTGAGATTTTCCTTTGTTCACTTCCTCCTCAAGCCGCCAGAGTCTATGATATAGAGCTTCTCTACGAGCCCGCTGCACAGTCTCAAGCATCTTCCTAGATCTAATCAGATTAGGTCATCCCCAAAAACCATCAATGTTTATCATAGCTATTTGCAAACCTATGGATATTCTCCAATGAAGATATGACATTTTACCTCATTCTAGTATGTCACTGACAATCCAAACATGGAGAGCATCTTTAGGATCTATTGGGAGTCGTCAAGATCCATTTTTTGGATGACATCGCCCTCTTTTTTGGATAAAGTCCTTGAACTCCTGTGAATATGCATGAAAGGTCATTTTCCTATCTCACCATTGACAAAATTCTTGAAACTCTTGATCCTATTCACCTATACATTGCAGGATCAAAAGACAAATTGAAACTCAATCCATGAAGAAAAATGGAGATGGGAACTAGGACCACCAAAAATATGTCTTTCCCTTCAACATGAAATATGAATGGTCAATCCATTAGCATTCAAAAATAATTACATGTCCCAAAAGGCCATCCATTTCATTACCCATGAGACAATTACACTCTCCTTGCACATCTTTTCCTTCCTCTTAAAGGGTTTGGGATGGAGATCAAAGGCAGCACCCCCATAGCTATATGTGATATTAAGAAAAATTTGTACCTCAACTTAACGATCTCCCTTTGCATCTCCATGAGTTGTTACTAAAAGGATGTTACAAAAGATGCATTCATGTTTTGAGATGTTATGATTGGTCCTCTGTACCATAGCCCCTACATATCGATAATGTTGAGAGTTCCATGCTCCACCCTTTTTTCCAAGTCTAAGTTCATTCTCATGCAAGCTCATTTATCCCACATGCAAAGAAAATTTCTCTCAACTCCATATAAGGACCGCTTCACTCTCATAAGCTCATTCACTTAAGCTCTTGGCAAGAGTGCCAACACTCTCCTCATGGAGTCTCGATGCTTATAGAGCATTTTATGTAAGTCATTTCTACTTTAATTCATTTCATCATGTTTTCATATCTTTCATTTCTTCCTCCAAAGTTTGCTTATTGAGTGGTTGTAGTAGATTAGGAGTAGTTGATTTCATTTCTACATGCTATCAAAGCATTGGTTTCGGATTTAAATCTTCTCTTGTCATTTGCATCATGGTAGTCATCTTTCTCTTGTGTCCCTCCCTCCCATATCATAATAAGAGTGCTTTTCATCAATATTTATATTCTTCTCATCCCCACACTCCCATCAATAAGCATGTTTGTCATCATTTTTCTCATCATTATCACATTTTTCATTTGTTGCAAGTTCGATGATTAACTTGTTGACATGTGTAGCCATATTAAGAATACATCATTTTTGTAATTGTTTACAGAATTTTCATTTTGTTTCTTTATTATGTTCAATAAAATAATTAGTTTTCTCATGTCTCCATATCTATCACATGTGTGATTTTGAGAACTTGTAAGAAATAGAAAGGCATAGGTGAAGAGCATGTTTGCTGCACATGCCCATTGACATCATTTGTCTATCACACTTGTTTTCATCGATTTGGATATCCTATGCGTGAAATAGAGAGAATACACATAATCTTTGAATAATTCACACCACCAAAGCAATGCAGCATAAAGAGGAAGGAACAAAAGACAGAGCTTCATTAAAGTGGATAGGATGAAGCTGAAGGTTGGCTATTTCTAGCAAAAGTCAACAAATCAAAAAGCCGTATGCCATTTTCTCTCTCTATTCGGGGAAACTTTCACTCATCTTTCTGTGAACGGATGTGCAACATCACAAAAACTGCAATAAAGAGCTCAATGTGCATGAGACTATAAGAATTCGACTCATTGGACATCTCGTTGAATGATGCCACTCCTCACTGCCCAACATCTTCATCAATGTGGCCTCTGTATAACAAGAACTACTGCGCCTAAAATAAAGACAGAGGCTGTTTACAGACGGACGACAAAATGGTATCAAGCGCAAATCACATAGAAAAGCAGGTTTTGTTGTACATAGTGAGAAACGTGAAAATGCGACATGGAAAGGGAATTTCTCTTGCTATGAAGAAGACAGACAGACAGCTTTGGCAGCATAATTTATATGAGTCATCCGAGAAGAAAAATCTTGCGCAACTAGTTAACGAACTCTTTTTAGAGTACACGATTTGCACCCATTCCAAAATTATAGATGTTATTTGCATACTCTACCAGCTTACTTCATGAGCAATGATGTCACACCATTGAAGCCACGTAGCAACCTCTGAACGTGCATTCATGGTAGTAACCTCTAACATAATCGTTAATGGCAATATAAGTGATTCGATCGTGAAAAGTGATGTGCATAACAGTGCTCACGAAAACCGGTTATCATGTAATTGTATCGATTAGGATTGGGGAAAACCGGAGTTCTCTATTTGATGCCCTTATTCTAAACCGTCTAAGATTTTGGGTGGTTCTTTAATTTACTGGTTCTTGCTTGTGAACACCCTTTTTTTAAAGGTTAAGTATGAAAAAGACCCTTAGAAAAAGGGTTAGTACGATATGGTGTAGGTAGCTATATATAGTATATTAGTATATATAAATATAGAGATTCGACAATGCACATAGTACATATGTAACACCCCCATTTCTGTATAACACCAAATTGGTGCCAGGTGTTTAGGTGAGATGTATTTTAATCTTCCTGTAGACCATCATTATGTAGCATAAGGCCTTGATGCTTGGAGTGAGATTATGAATACTACTAGTTATAAGTTGTAGCTCAAGCGTAAGCACCACCTCCTTTACTTGTCAATCCGTGGAGACGTGAGGACTGGTATGAAGACCATGAGCGAGTGAAGGCACAAGTGCATGAGTGAAAGCACACAAGCATGCACACACATACACACACGCACGTGCAAGGTAAGAGCAAAGAGTGGAACAATGGAAAGACTTTGATTACAAGAGAAATCTAATGCAAGAGCTCCAATCTATAACAAGCTAACCCCAAAAATGAGCTCTCTAGATCTTTTTATAGGTTTTTGAGTAGTTTTGGCCCTGTCCAAACCTAGTTTCCAGCCTAGTTAAAATTTAGGTTCCAGGGCTTATTTGAGGGCTCAAAGAGAGTCTAAAAATTATGGAAATTGGTAGGAAGATAATTCTAATACTCCTCAAGCTCAAGGAATCCTTGGCTTGAACAAAATGGAATTATAAAAGTATGAAATGGTATTTACAATGGATTTTAGTGATGAAAATCACTATTTTTATAGGGATTTCTTCTAAAAATTTGACATGCACTTCTTAGAGCTCCCTACTTGCTCCCTCTTCTTGTGTGTACACTTCTCTGATGCACTTATTATGCTTGTCCTTGACCTTGAGCTTCAACACTCCCCCCCTCTCGAGTTTGTCATCCCTAACAGACCCTCATCGTAGTGGTTGTTCCATGTAGCAATTTGAGAGGTAGTATCTATCGTGCATGAACAAGATTCGTCTATCGTCCAAACGTAGCAGGGTCAATTGTCTCGTTCTTCATTTGTCACCTCGAGCCTTTGCAAGTTGTAGTCCCATTGTAGGTGCTTCTTCCTTGGATTTGAGATGGATGGTGTATTTGTGTGCTTACAAAGATTGCTAGTTGCTCAAAAGAGGTTGTCATGGTTGATTTGGAGCAACTGCTGGCTTTGAATTGTTTCTTAGGTATTGAAGTTGTCCCCATGATATCCTCTAGATCTTCCTAAGGTGATGTTCATTGTAGTCATGCCAAGTACTCGTAACCCATAGTGAATGATGGGTGAGTGTGTTAGTGCATGGGTTGAAGAAAGTATGTGCCTTATGCATGGCCTTGTAGTGTGGCCCTAGGCATGCTTACTTGGGGAATGCATTAAAAGAAACACAGTGCAAAAAAAATTAGGTCTTGAGTGAATTTCTCAAGGGACGTTGATGAAGAGGTTTCCTAATCTATCAATGTTGTTGTGACACCCAAGTAGAGGAATCTTACCATGAAAGGTCGATCGATATTCCGCTCGTCGTGTTGTACTCCCATCATAGTGATTGACTAATGGTGCATCTTCTGTGGTTGATGAATGTCCTTGTTGATGAGTCATTGATGCGATTCTTCGAGCACCTGGTCCTGTCCCCTCTCTTCAAAGCAACATTTGCCAAATACTGGGAATCGAATTTCCTTATATTCATTGACAAACAACGTTGGGTAACTACACCAAGCTTAGTTTCACATATTCTCTTTAGCTCACCATAAGAAAGAGTCTTCTCTTCCAGTATACCTACAAGGATTTGTAGGGTACCGGAACTACCCCTTGCAGATACCTCCTTGGATGCTCTCGTACATACAGTAGTTAAGCATCAGTCAAGTTGTGGACCTCAAGCTCTTCCCTCCTAAAATGGTAAGGAGGAACAATAGTTGTGGATGTCATGTTCATGCCAAGTTCTTAACATCTACCAGATAAACCAGCAATAACATCATCTGCTAGCCAAGAGACATGTCTATCAAAACTGATAAATCCCGAGTCATCAACGGTTTCTCCTTCAACTACACATGACTCATTCATGTTCCATTAGCCAAACCTCGGAACAAGCTCTCTTCTTTTTTTTTTAAGAGCAATGTCACAGAACAAAAAGAAAGACGTTAGAATCAATAAAAATAGTTGACATATGTCAATGTGCTCTTGCGCTTGGGACTCTCGAATGTGTTTATGCACAGCTGTGTAATGTGGCCCTCTATTAGTGCATACTTTGGAAATGCATGACTTGAATGTTGCATAAGACATGGTTGTGCAAGGAGCACATGGTTGTCACTCGTAGAGGCTTTCGATATCACTTGCGGATGTTGATGTCATCTTTGTTGGAGGTATCTATTCGATCTCGATATGACAACTGATCATTCCTCCTTATGGGGATCCATTTGAGAACCATGTTTAGCTGTGTAGAGATTAACGTTGGCTTCTTCATCTAGGGATGGTTGCTTGAATTTTTTATCCCTCGTGGTTGGCTCTTTGGTTTTGTGGGTGCTACTAATGCTTTTGGCTTCCAAACCCATATCCTTGATGATTGTCGTCTTACTCTTGCCGAAGGGTTGAGTTTATCATCTTTTGGTCTCTGTGCTTGGTGCTTACTCTTTTCTCTCCTTGGCTTCTTTGTTGAGACCTTTTGCATGGTGGAGAGCATAGACCTTTTTGCATGTAAGAGTCCTTTGGGAACCCACATGTGTAATCACCCTTGTTGGGTTGCAACTAATTTCTTAGGCACCCAAATTTGTCTGAGACCTTGTGTGTAAGATTGTCTTAGTTGATTGGTTCTTCGTTTGGTGTGATTGGCCTACTTGGATGGACATTGTTGTGGCAAAGCTGGTCGTTGCTCTCCTTTTCGTACCCAAATCTGCTTCATATCTGAAACTACTTTCTTCTTGAAATCTCTTGGTCTATTTGATATAGCGGTTGTCATGTACTGTCTCACTTGCCTTTTTAGGTGAGTTGTTGTGACATCATTAGTTGTTGCGCAAGGCAAGGATGTCGTTTGTCTTTGAGTCTATCCTTCCATGATTGAGTTCTTCTAGAACATAGAGCTTTTGACACACACAACATCTTCTTTGCTAAGATTAGTCCTAGAAGAACTGAGAGAATGTGTGACATTTGGATTTGTGAGCATGCTATTCTCTAATTCTAATGTAACGCATTGTTCCTATACCCAAACTTGAAGAATTTTACTTCTTAGGTTCAAGTTGACTACATGGTCGTAAATCCAATCTTGACCCAAGACAACTGGCTCTGTAAGGTCCTCATCATGACATACTAGCATTTTGACTTTCATTGGAACATCTTGAAGGTAGATGGGAAGTTCCACCTCGCCCAAACAAGGGGTTTCCACACTCCCAAACCTATGAAATAGGCTTCTATAGGCTTGATGTTTAATTGCAAGTCTTGGGAGTATGATAGTCTAACTGCACTAGTTGTTGCACTTGGATCAACCAATGCTCTCAGACTCCTAACACTATTCCCTCATCCTACCTCTACAGTCACAAAGGGGCGTCGGTCGATTATTCCAAAAGTAATTATGCCTGATTCTTGGCACATGTCCATGTGATAGTTTGGGGCTTTCGGGTTGACATCTATGCCTAGTCGCCTTAACTTATTTCCCCTAATGCACTCTCTAGCCTTTGCCTGTGCTTCTTCTCTAACCCTTAACTCTTCTCCTTTTCGCTTCTTAGCAGTGTTGAGTCTCATTAGCATACCCTCTGTAAGAGGTTCTTGATATAGCTTGACTCAACATCCACTTATATAGTTTGGCAAGATGTCACCTTCTCGAGTGGCCAATTGAACCGCACCACTAGTGGAAATTCTATTAATGATCATGGGTCCATATCCTCTTTTTTCCAATTTACGAGCATGTTGCTTTAGTGTGTAAACCAACACTAGGTCTCCCTCTTTCAATCATTTATCCTTGATGTGTGCATCAAATTTGCCTTTTGTCTTTTCTTTGGAGCATAGATGCCTACTGCCGCTCGTAGCCTCATCTCACCTAAGCGTTCTAGATCAAAGATCCTAGAGGACAATTCATGTCCATTCCACTCGTGCTCTTGTGCTATTTTTAAAGTTGGTATTAGGAAGTCCAATGGTAGCACAACATTTTGTCCTAAGATCATCTGAAATGGGGTGGCATTGAGTACCGTTTCGTAGGCAACTCGATAAACCAAAACAACATGATGAAGTTGTTTATCCCAATCAGAGCGTTTATTGTTTACCAATTTTATCAATACATTACATAGGATCTTATTTGTGCTCTCAGCTTGTCCGTTAGCTTGTGGATGATAAGGGGCAGACTTCTTATGTATCACCAAGAGTTCTTGGAAAAGATTTTGAATGACTTCATTCAAGAAGGTGTGCCTCTATCACTCAGTAACTCTATTGGTAGTCCATATCTCGTCAATGCATTCTCAAATAAGAACTTAGCCATCATTTGATCATCATTATTTGTTGTGGCTTTTACTTCCACCCAATTTGTAAGGTAATTTGTGGCTACAATAATGTACTCTGCATGGGAGTTTCTAGCTGGGGGGTAAATAGGACCTACAAAGTCTATACCCCACTTGGAAAATGCACATCCTCCCATCATTGGTCTCAAAGGCATCTCTTCTTTTCTTATCAGATATTGTGCACATTGGCATGTATCACATTTCGTCACATAGGTATGTGCATCCATATCAAGAGTGGGCCACCAAAGCCCTGAGAATAGAATGGTCTTAATTACTCGATCAGGACCGAAGTGTCCACCTGCAACGCCATTGTATGCAGCTTCTAAGACTTTCAAATAGTCTAATTCATGAACACATAGTCTTGAGTAACCATCTTTGCCTCTTTGATATAGGTTGTCTCCGACTAAGGCATAGTCTTGAGCCTCTTGCTCCATGCTTCGTTTTCTTGCTAGGCTAGCCTCACTGGGTAATGTTCCTAATCTCATAAATTCTACCAATGGAGCACTCCAATCTGGAATTAATGACACATGATAAAGGGTAGCATGCTCCACTGGGGGTTTTTCCTCGCATGTTGGATAATTCTTAATCCACGCATGTATTTCTTTATCCATACTATGCCAATACACTCCTAAAAGTTTAGATTCTGCAATGTTCGTTGTTTAGAATAGTTATTTCCTAGCACTCCTTCATGAGCTTGTTGCAACCAACTACTATGTTCATCATCCTTGACACAACAAGGTAATAATCCCTCTGTATCTTGTTTGTACATGCTTGCTACCAATATGTGATATTTTTGTTATTTTAGAATTTCTTCTTGATTTGTTTTCACATTCTTATTTGCGGGTCCAAAGGTTAGGACTGGTACCAACTTAGGAACAACTTCTAAATTGAACAAATAAGCATCAAGCAGCTCATCATATACTCCTTGCGGTGGCTCTCTTGAAGTGATGCGAGAAAGGTGATCTGCCCTGAGGTGGGTTCTACCTTTCCTAACAGCAACTTCCAAGTCACATTCCATTAGTAAGAGGAACCATCTTACCAAGTGTCGTGTATTGCAAGGTTTATTGACCAAATATAATAAAGCTTGATGATCAGTGAAAAACTTGAACTTGTTGGCCAATAGATAGTGTCTAAACTTCTTCAGAGCATATACCATGCCTAAGCCTTCTCTTTCAGTTGTTGTGTAGTTTTCTTCAGCTCATTGAAGGAATTTTCACATTCTTTGTTCCACTCAAAATTTGTCAGCAAGGCATAAAGAGGCTTAGCTATGATTGCATACATGTGAATAAACCTACGGTAATATCCACAATGGCCCATAAAGGCTTGTACCACTTTAACATTCCTTGCCCTTTGCAACTCTGCTATGGCTCTTACTTTGTGCTCATCCGTTGATATTCCGTTCTTAGAAACACTCTGACCAAAGATCTTACCTTGAACCACCATGAATACACACGTTTTAGGTTCAGAAACACTCGATATTCTCTACACTTGTTGAAGATTTGCTCAGGGATGTGGTATCTTCTTTCTTGGGAATGGGCACATAAATCGTCCACATATACCTCTAAGCTCTTTTGCAAGAACTCTTTGAAGACATGACACATGAACCTTTGGAAGGTTATAGGTGCATTGGTGAGCCCAAATGGCATCACACAAAATGCAAAGATTCCCAACTCTGTGGCAAAAGCCATTTTGTGTTGATCTTCTAGGATTGTGGCTACTTGGTTGTAACCTGAAAATCCATCAAGGAAGCTATAAACTTCCTTGCCTACAACACGCTCCAATAAATGTTCAGTGATTGGAAGCGGATAGCTATCTCTAATCATAGCGACATTAAGTTTTTTAAGGTTAATACATACTTGCAACTTTCCGTTCTTATTGGGCACCACTACAATGGGGGACACCCATTCAGTATGCTCAATCTCATAGATGAATCCAGCTTCAATCAATCTATCAATTTCTACTTTTATTTTGGCAGCATAAGTGTCATTGTATGTGTAGGGCATTTGTTTGGTGGGATTGGCATCAGCCGTCATAGGGATCATATGAGAGAAAAGTTTTGGATCTACTTCCTTCAAGTCTCTATAGTGCCATGTAAACACGTCCTTGTATTCCCTTAATAAAGCTACAAGCTCTACTTCTTCTTCTAGAGTCAGGTCTTCTCCTATGTACGTGCATTGCTCTTCGTTCCCTTCAATGGTTACAATAATTTTTTAGGTCTTTTCTTTATTATCGTATGCTGCTCCTATGATGGCCTCTCTCTTCGGCATTCATACCAAAATTGTCAAGTCTTCAACTTCATATTTCTTGAAATTCTCGGTACTTCAAACAATGATTCCTCCTCTTCTTGTTTCAATGCTTTTCTTTTCTTTTCCTTTTGACTACCCTCACTTCCATTTTTTGAATTTATAATTTTAAAGCTTGTGAGAGGTTCTTCTTTTTGGGTAAATACTCCTATGTCATCTAGATAGTGCTCCTCTAAATTGAAGCAACTAACCATCACAATGGAGTCTAGATCATCATCCTCCTCTTCTACTGCTTCTATGACATCACTAGGATCACATTCTTCTAGCAAGGGCTAACACATGAATACAGAGATATCGTAACCCTCCTCATCACAATGAGGTGTCCAGTGTTCCTCATTGACAGCAATTTCCATGGTGGCTAAGATTCATGGCCAGTCACGCAGCTCAAATTCCTCATCTTGAAAGATCATCGGTGTGTAGGTTGGGTCTCTAACTGGTTTATCTCCTGGTGAAGTTCCTTTTTCTCTGGCTTTTAAGCATTTTTCCTCTTCCTATGTGTTGGCAGCAGTCAGGGAACTGAAGGAGCCACAAGACGAAGAGAGTCAGAGCGAAGGGACAGCACAGGCAGACATGGCAGTCAAAGAAGATCTGGCAAGTAGGCCAATAATTTTCTTCATGAAGAAGCAAGTATGAGCATTCACGCAAATCTAGCACTAAGGCAACCCTTTAATTTTTCAAAAACCCTTACACCAATTAAAAGTGATTCTCATCACTAAACACCATTGTAAATACCATTTCATATTTTTGTAGCTCCATTTTGTGCAAGCCAAGGAGTCCTTGAGCTTGAGGAGCTTTAGAAGTATCTACCTGCCAATTTTCGTATTTTTTAGATCTCGTTTGAGCCCTCAAATAAGCCCTGGAACCTAATTTTTAACTAGGCCGGACACTAGGTCTGAACAGGGCCAAAGCTAGTCAAAAACTATAAAAGGAGCTAGAGAGCTCATTTTTGAGGTTAGATTGTAATTGAAACGAACTTGTAAGAGCTTCTTGGAAGTAATCTAAGAACTCCATTGATTCTCACTCTTTGTCTTGCCGTGTGTGCGCGTGTGTGTGTATGTGTGTGCATGTTTGTGTGCTTCTCACTCACGCACTTGTGCCGTCACTTGCTCGAGGTCTTCATACCATCCTCACGTCTTCCCGGATTGACATTAAAGGAGGTGCTACTCATCACTGAGCTACACCAAATTTTGGCGCCGTTGCCGGGGATCGAGCTTTGAGGACGAGCGTGTGATGGTAAGACGTAGAGTTGACGCGTTGGAGTTGTAGGTATTTTCTTCACTTTCATCTATTTTCTTGTTTTTTCTTCACCATCTTCATCACCATCATCATCATCACCATCTCCCACCTCCATTTCCATCATCGCGAAAATTTCAGTTTTTTGATCATATCACCTTCTCCACCTCATTTCCCTCATTTCACTTGTGAGAGAGAGCGAGAGAGCGAAATTGTGTGTGTTGTTTTTGCATGTTTCTTGAGCTGTCTTGCAGGTACAGGTCACATCATCGTCCCCAGCACTCTGCGCAGGTACGGAATTCGAAGTAACTGTCTGTGTGTCGCCGACCTCTGTCAATCGCGACCGACAGAAAAAATGCACAAATTGCCAAACAAAGTGCAAAACCATGATCTACAGGCCTAGAGCTTCCCAAAAATGTGTTTAGTTTTTTGAAATTCATCAGATTTCTGTCAATCGCGATTGCTCTGTCAATCGCGATCGACAAACCACGACGGACAGACCTGTCAATCGCGATCGACACGTCAATCGCGACCGACAGCCCACGACGGCTCTGTCAATCGCGACCGACAGAGTCAACGACCGATTGACCACGACCGACGGACCATACGCGTGACACGTGTCAATCGCGATCGAGCCATCAATCGCGATCGACTCATCAATCGCGACCGACACAGTCAACGATTGTTTGACCACGACGGACAGGCCACGACGGCTCTATCAATCGCGACCGACACAGTCAACGATTGTTTGACCACGACGGACAGGCCACGACGGCTCTATCAATCGCGACCGACAGAGTCAACAATTGTTTGACCACGACGGACAGACCCTCGCGACCGACCTGTCAATCGCGATCGACCCATCAATCGCGTTTGACAGAGTCAACGACCCTTTGACCACGACTGATTGACTTTTCGTAACCCCTGTCAATCGCGACTAACCAGTCAATCGCGACTGATAGCCACGACGGACCTGTCAATCGCGATCGACACGTCGATCGTGACTGATCTGTCAATCGCGACCGACAGACTTTGCGAACACGTTAGAAGGGCAAATTAGGTCAAATGTTTAAGGCAAAACTAGTGGTCTAAATTTTGGCCAAGAGTGGGACAAACACAAGGGTGTAGTATCGCATTACGAGGGCATGACCCAAGTAACTCGAGAATTCCTGTTTGCCTGTTAACCTAGTTTAATCCGGTTTGAGTCCCAAAACCCTGAATTGGCAGAACTTTCGCATACGAAATCCGTTTGCCGTGATTTTTGTTTTGTTGGAAAGCTCGCAGGGAGTACAACAAAAACATCGACTGGTTACAGTTAAATTAAGCTCAGGAATATTAGATAGGGTATTTGGAAGTTGACCATACCCAGGGGGAACAAGTTCAGGGATCTCTAGAGTTGTGTCCAAAAAGTCATAGTGCAAATTGGTGAAGTGTTACATGAATGAAAATGATTGGTTCTGTCTTTTGAATTTAAGTCTTGAGCTAACGGTGGGCCTTTTACAGGTCCTTTGAGAGCAGCGAAGGGTACGCAAGGCAAGAGTAAGTGCAGGCTTGGGAACACGCGTCTCGGGCACACCAGGGCAACAATACAAGGAAAGGAACTCAAGGTTGGAAAACCCGCAACACCCTCTGTCAATTCTTAGTTTAGGCTAAGTGCGGGTAGTGTTAGAAGTAATTCCAGGCAACGATAGGCATGAGATAAATCAAAGACTATCTAAGAAATCAAGTGCAAGTCAAGAGATAACCTGTGCGTGTGCGAACGACAACCTTAAAAGGAAAAGAACCTAACGTGGAACGATCAACCTAAAAGCACGAAGAACATTCAAGTATTCCTGACGACGTAATATCAGACAAGACCTTAAACACGAGAAATAACTAAAAAGAATCAAGTGACTGATACCAATTGATCGACAACGAGGTTGTACTTTGGGCAAAAATTGGGCTACTTAAATAGGCATATGAACCTTAGATCAGGACGGCACCTAGTAAGGGAGAGACAAAGCCTTAGGTCTTCAGAGGCTAGTGTCAACCACACTGCTAGGTCTTGGGCCCAGCAGTTGATTCACCACTCGTACTACCCAAGTTCTGAGACTAGTGAATCAGAGATGTCTCAAGGTATGGAGAGACCTACGGGAAGTTCAGGTGTGCCATACTTGCACAGGGTAGAAGGCCCTTACAAAACACAGTTGGAATACCTTCGGACCAACCGATTAGGTGCTAGCATCTATGAGGACGGCCTAGGAAGATCCGTGGTCCAGATTAAAAACCCCGACCAATCCATAGGACTAGAGCATCCAGCTGTCAAGTTTGAAAACGGTGCATACCTGGACAAAGAAGGAACCATATACGTAGTCACCAGTCACCCAGATAGGACAGATGAATTTGGAAATGTAATCTCAGAAGCGGACTTAGGTGACTTGGAACAAGGAAACATGGGTGTAGAACCTAGAACCCCCCGAGGCAAATCTGTTCTCACTAGGATTATCACACCTGAGTGGGTGCCCCAAGACAACAAGAGCATAGATTTTCTCCTGAATCGAGAAACTGACGAAGCCTTTTGGAGGTATAAATTTGATCAGCCAACTGATATAGGAACAATCATGATCTATGAGTTTAAGGATCCTGATAGCCCAGGCAGAGTGACCTACTTAGATCATGCTTCGGAGAGGATCTTTGTAGTGACAGAGAATGATAGGCATGCTTACACTTGGAAGGGTGAATTTGTTTTTCCCCAACCAAGACCGAACGTATCCTATGGTCACCCTGGAGCTGGAACATCCCAAGCTCATGGAATGCAAAGAGACAGAAGTAGAGATAGACCAGAAGTAAGTTTTGCCAACACAAGAGGCAGAGAAAGAACGAGGACGGAAACAAATAGAGTAGAACCTGAGGTACTTAGAGCTCACAGAAATCAAAGAAATGCGGATGAGTTCCCTCTACCACGACCTAGAGAGCACACAAGGACTTTGAGACCGACTCAGCTAGTTAAGTCCATGAAGAACTACTTCGATGGCACTGGAGATCCATACGATCATGTGGCTGAGTTTAGACAAGTCTTGAGAGCTGAACAAGTGGAGGATCTATTCACGCAATACAATGCCTTTGGTCTGACCCTTAGGAACACTGCCCTGACATGGTTTCAGCCACTAAATGAGAGGCAGTTCAGGAGCATAGACCAACTCCTAGAGGCTTTCATTATTGAATTCTCTAAGAGTGGCATAAGGCATAATACCTCCTCGCTGATTCACAGCTTCAAGCAAACCCCTCAAGAAACCGTGAGACTTGCAGGAAGAAGATTTAGACAATACCTAGAAAGGTGCCCTGTCTCAGAGTTACCCACACCAGCCAAGCAAGTGGCTTTATTCTTGGATGGATTGCTAAGTACCAAATTAAGATCATATGTGTACTTGAAGGACCCTAGGACCATAGAAGAGTGTGTACGCATGTGTATTGACATTGAGGACAACCTAGGGGAGGAGTTAGAGCTTTCCAAGATATACAAAGACTCGGATAGTGCCTCTAACCTCTCTTCCACGCAATCCACATCAATCGAGGAACTTGCAGAGAAAGTAGCTCAGAAATTAGGTGTAACTAGCAAACAAATCCCAAGGTTTGCCCCTGTGAGAAGGTGCTATACTTGTGGTGGTGACCACATGGCGAATGTATGTCCCATTATGGCCCAACCCCAAGTTAATCCTAGTAGTCAGTACTGCACCATAGAACGAAGGTACACCAATCACACCGCGCAAGATTGCCCCTACAATAAGCAAACCGTTAGGCAGACGTACCCACAGCCATACCCTCAACAAGGAAGACACCAGAACCAGTACCCACCTCAGCAGTATGCTAGGCCTCAACAAACTTATCAACCCTATCAAAACCAACAAAGGCCTCAGCCTGTGCTAGCACAACAACCCCCAGCTCCAGCTAATGTGATTCCGGTAAAGTATGCTGTTGCAGAAGAAAACCTGAATAGAGCTATAGTCCCTGTAACACCATTGCTTTCTGAAAGTGACCCGAGTGACCATAGCTTTGATTCTACACATGTTGATAGTCCCCAGGCGTACTACATGCAGTCTCCTGAGCATGGTGAGTCCTACTATAGTGAAGAGCCAAATGAACCTAGTTGGGAGTCAGATTACACAAACGTCATGTACGCAAACCCCAATCCTAGACCTCAACCTAGGCAGGTAAGACCCCCATTCCCTAGAGGACCGTGCTACAGATGCCAAGGAGATCACCTCATTCGTGATTGTCCTGTGCCTCCACCGACACAACCCCAGTCAGTAACGATCCAGGGTTTTTGCCAAGACTGTGGAAAGGAGCATCTCTTACGAGATTGCCCAAAGAACCCCAATAATATGCCAAAAATCACGCCTATCAATGTTATTGGGTTAGTGGTAGATTCCACAGGAAGTGTCACTTCCACCGCACCCGTACAGGTAGTCACTAGAGCTCAAGCATTGTAGCAAAACCAAGGGGTAGGCCAGGAAAAGAGCCCAACAGCTAGTGAAACTGAGAGCATAACCAAGAAAAGGACTAGAGCGTGGAAAGATAGTCGGGAAAGAATGAAAAGACAATGGGCTAAAAAGATGAGTGAACTTGAGGAAAGCATAAGAGAAACCAAAGCGAGGATAACTGAACTCACATCTCAAACTCCCTCTCACACTATCCCACCACCACCATTCCCATCACCATCCGACCCGCCACCTTCCAACCCACCTCATATGATTCCACCACCCCCTAGAGTAGGATCAGTCCTAGCAGATCCCACTCCCGAAGACCTTAATATGATGCTTAAAGCATATCAGGCCAGAATCCAAGAAGGGCCAAATGTCACAGATCATGACAAGTGTTACCCTAGAGCAGACCTAGAGATAGAAAGAACCAAGCTTTGCACGAAAATGGTCGCATTGGCTCAGACTATGTTTGAAGCCAGTCGCCTTTTCAATTACTCGGGCTCAGCCAAGACGCAATTACACTTGGATGGACTTCTAGAGAAGTTAGAGGGCATAGTTGCAAGATCTACCAAGGAAGAAAAAAATCAAGAAAGGGAGAACGCAAGCAAAAATATGACCCATCCCCCACCGGAAGCTTATGTACCAAATTCCACCGAACCAGACAACCCCCCCCTCCCTAGAAAGAATAGAGAATCTAATGGCACAATCACAAAAGGAACCTGCCTTTCAACACAAGGGCAAGGCAAGTGAAAGAGTAAGCATTCCTGCTCAAGAAGCCTATGTGCTTGAAGCCTATGTGCCTAACTCTACGGAGCCAGACACATCATCTTCTATGAATCGATTTACACCAGAATTCCTACGAGAGATTCAAGAAGACAAATGGGCTAAAGAGAGTGAAGTCCCTCCTCCTATTGAACTTGTGGATGATGCACACGACCAATTCCCACAAGACATTCCATCCATTTATGAGGAGCAGGAGAGCAACCACTCTCAGGACAGACTAGACTTTGAGTCTAACTCTCTACAAGAATTACCCCACTTCACAGGCCCATGGGAAGCTAAGTCTACTTGCATGAGAGCACCCACGGTCATGGTACAAAATGAGGACTCAGTCTTACCTAGGAACACGGAGGTAGTGAAGAACACCCAAGTGCAGTGCAATCTCAAGTTAGAAGAGCTGCTTAAGGTTAGACCAGAAGTGTGGAAACATGTAGCCAAACAAGTACCTGAGATAGCAAAACCTCGTTCCCAGGTAGGATCCCAGAGAACAGTGCCAGAAATACCCTTGGATAAGATAGGAGACATGTGTGAAGGCGAAGAAGGGAACACCTATCTTCCCATTACCTACCAGGAGTACACCACCAAGGCAATTTTGGACTCAGGTGCAGGAGTTGCAATTGCTACCACTTCCCTATGGAAGCGTTGGGGCAAGCCAGCACTCAGGCCAACGAGAATGAAATTGCAGATGGCCGATGGTCACATAGAGAGACCCCTAGGGTTGTTAGAAGGAATAACTCTCTCTACATGTGGTGTTGAGTTCGAGCATACATTTGCTATATGTGACTTTAGCAAAAATCATGCCTATGAGATGATTTTGGGAAGACCATTCATGCGAAAGTTGCAAGTGGTACAGGATTGGGGAACCAATTCTCTGTACCTGCAACACTTAAGTGTTACGACCAAAGTCAATCTCAAAGATTACTCTCATAGAGATGTCCCTCCTATCCAATGGAACCCCATCCATAGAGCCAAAGATGATACGGAATCGGTGCATTCCATAGGATCAGGATCCTCATGGATGCATGAAGACACCCACTTATGGATGTGCAAGGTAGCAGTGGACGAAGAGAAGAGAGAAAAAGCCAGAGAGATAGGTGCGAAAGAAACCCATAGATCAATCCAAGACCCAGCCTATGCACCTGTAGTTTTTCCAGATGAGGAATTTGAACCCCATGGCTGGGCAGAAATTTTAGCAACCATGGACGTAGCCATCAATGAGGAGCAATGGACACCTCACTGTGATGAGGATGGCTATGACATTTCAGTCTTCTCCATAGAGCCAATCATGGGAGAGGCAGTTCTAGAAGAATGCGAACCTAGCCCTGATGCAATTGAGGATGCAAGTGACTCCGATCTCGAGTCAATCATTATGGACCCACCATTTGCATCAGATGAAGAATACTTCCATGAAGTAGAATTTCAACCCCAGAGGCATGGAAAGCTTACAAACGATGTAAGATTAGCAACACATGTGACCCCGAAGGAAGAAGGGAAGAAACGAAAGAAGAGAGAAGTCTCACCAGAAGAGGAAGAATCTTTGTTTGAGGTCCCGGAAAATTTTAAGAAGTATGAGATAGATGACAGGAGGGTCATGATAAGAATTCCTAAACGAGAGGCACAATCAGGAGAGGCCTATGATAACAAAGAAACCACCAAGTAAATAGTAGTGGCCCTAGAAGAAGGAGAGGAGAGATGCACGTACATAGGCCATGACCTAACAGAGGAAGAAGAGCATGCGTTAATTGCCTTGCTAAGAGAATACAGAGATGTATTCGCTTGGAGTTACAAGGATTTGAAAGGCGTTGACCCTGACATATGCTCACACACTATCCCCATGACATCAGATGCTAAACCCTCTAGGCAAAAGCCCTATACATATAACGACAATTACGCTGCTAAGATCAAAGAGGAGATAGATAGACTGGTCGAGGCTGGATTTATCTATGAAATTGAGCACACTGAGTGGGTATCCCCCATCGTAGTTGTGCCCAAGAAAAATGGAAAGCTACGCGTATGCATTAACTTGAAAAAGGTTAATGCAGCCACTATTCGAGATAACTATCCGCTTCCCATCACAGAACATCTCTTAGAAAGAGTGGCAGGCAAGGAAGTGTACAGCTTCCTTGATGGATTTTCGGGTTACAATCAAGTAGCCATAGCTCCAGAGGATCAGCATAAGACAGCCTTTGCCACAGAATGGGGCATTTTTGCTTTTAGAGTAATGCCATTTGGGCTTACCAACGCACCAGCCACCTTCCAGAGACTAATGTGCCATGTGTTTAAGGAGTTCCTGAGGAAGAATTTAGAGGTCTATGTTGATGATCTTTGTGCTCATTCCAACATTAGACAAATCCATATTCCTGAACTCAGACAAATCTTTGACAAATGTAGAGAATATCAAGTCTGCCTGAACCCAGAAAAGTGCGTTTTTATGGTCAGGCAAGGCAAGATTCTAGGACACATAGTGTCAAAGAATGGCATATCTACTGATGAAGAGAAAGTGAGAGCTATAGCAGAGCTACCTAGGCCAAAGAATGTCAAGGAAGTACAAGCTTTCATGGGGCATTGTGGTTATTACCGACGATTTATACACATGTATGCTATCATTGCAAAGCCCATGTACGGACTTCTGACTAACTTTGAGTGGACGGATGAATGTGAGAATTCCTTCCAAGAGCTTAAACGAAGATTATGTTCAGCACCAATCTTGACCACACCAGATTGGAATAAGCCATTCCATGTTCACGTGGATACATCCAATTATGCCATTGGATGTGTGCTGGCACAACCTACTGGTGAAGGTAACATGGATCTCCCAATTGCCTATGCCAGTAGACAATTGAATGCAGCTGAATGAAATTACACCACTACGGAGAGAGAAGGCTTGGGCATGGTATATGCAGTTAAGAAATTTAGACACTATTTGCTTGCAAATAAGTTTAAATTTTTTACTGATCATCAGGCATTGCTATACCTCGTAAACAAGCCATGCAATACAGGCAGATTAGTAAGATGGTTTCTCTTACTAATGGAATATGATTTCGAGGTTGTGGTAAGAAAAGGGAAGACTCACTTGAGAGCGGATCACCTTTCTAGGCTCACATCGGGAGAAGCCCCACAAGGAGTGTCAGATGACCTTCCTGATGCTTACTTGTTTAATTTGGAAGTTGTGCCGCAGTGGGCTAAGCCATTGGTACCAATATTGACATACGGGCCTAATCATCCAGTGGTAAACACACGGAATAGAGAGGTTGTAAAAGCCCAAAAGTACCACATCATGGCAGGAAGCATGTACAAACACACAGATCAAGGAATCTTGGCTTGTTGTGTGGAAGAGGATGAGTACAATAAATGGTTGCATTTAGCACATGTAGGTGCATTAGAGCAACACTACTCAATGCAACGAACCTTACAGACGCTAAGGAGACTTGGAGTACATTGGCCAACTATGGAAGCTGATGTCCAAAGGTTGTGCAAGGAATGCCCAATCTGTTGCACTAAACCACCTGTGGAACACGCCACTCTTTATCAAGTGTCCATAGTGCCAGATTGGAGTGAACCGCTAGTATCCTTCCTGAGGACGAAAACATTCCCTCCAGACATGACTCTGGCAAGGAAAAGAAGTTTAGAACAAGACGCCCAGGATTACTCACTTATTGGTGATAATCTATACAAACGTGGTAAAGACGGTTACCTAAGACTATGTGTCCATGAGAGTGAGTATCTCAAGATCTTGGACACTGCTCACCAGGGTGTAGCAGGAGGACACTTTGGACCAGATCCGGTGATCAAGGCAATACTATTTGCGGGCTTCTGGTGGCCGACCCTTCACATGGATGCACATACCTATGTGAAACGATGTGATGTCTGTCAGAGAACTCAGTATCCTATACGCAAAGATGAGATGCCACTGAAACCTATGATGGGTGGACGTGCATTCTCTAAGTGGGGAATAGACTTCGTAGGTCCTATTAATCCCCCAGCTAAGGGTTCCCATGCGGAATATATCATTGTTGCAACAGACTATCTAACTAAGTGGGTAGAGGTAAAAGCCACGACGAAGAACGATGCTCAAACAACTACTAAATTCTTGTTTGAGAATGTATTCACAAGATATGGGCTACCTATAGAGCTTGTAAGTGATAGAGGCACTCATTTCTTGAACGAAGTGATTGAAAATCTACTCCAAGAATTCTTGGTAATACATAAGAAGTCTGCCCCCTATCACCCTCAAGCTAATGGACAAGCCGAAAGCACCAACAAGATCTTATGCAATGTACTGACAAAATTAGTGAACACTAAACGCTCTGATTGGGACAAACAGCTACACCATGCTGTTTGGGCATACCGAGTCACCTACAAAACGGTACTCCAAGCCACCCCCTTTCAGATGGTATTTGGCCAAAACGCGGTGCTTCCCTTGGACTTCTTGATACCTACATTGAAAGTAGCACAAGAGCACGAGTGGACGGGTCATGAACTCTCCTCTAGACTTTTTGACCTTGAACGATTAGGAGAAACAAGACTGAGAGCAGCTGCAGGAATATATGCAGCTAAGAAGAGACAGAAGGCATACTTTGATGCCCATGTGAAAGATAAAGGTTTAAAAGCAGGAGACCTAGTGCTAGTATACACGTTGAAACAACATGCGAGGAAGCTAGAAAAGAGAGGCTACGGACCCATGATCATTAATAGGATCTCCACAAGTGGAGCTGTGCAATTGGCCACATTAGAAGGTGATGTTCTCCCAAACTATATTAGCGGATGCAGAGTCAAGTTGTATCAGGAACCCCTCACGGAGGAAATGCTAAGTCGACTCAATACTGCTAAGAAACGCAAAGAGGAAGAAAAGTGAATTCGAGTAGAAGCTCAAGCAGAAGCCCTAGAGCGCATACGGAGAATGAAATTAAGAAGACAAGGTAAAGAGCACCCTAGGCAAGATGCATATGCAGATCAAGGATATGACGTGGCTATGTGTGAAGTTTCCGGTGTTAGCTCACATAGGATAACTGATCGACGTCCTTTCATAACCTTAGATATAGGACAAGGAAAGAGTGCAAGAACTGTAAGAGCCCTGATTGACTCAGGTGCAGCCACTAGTGCTGTTAAATTGTCCTACTGTCAAGAGTTGCAATTAACTGTCAATCCTGTGGAAGCATATCTCATAGGATTGGGAGGTGTGGAAACCCCTTGCATGGGCGAGGTGGAACTTCCCATCTATATTCATGACGAGGCAATGACAGTTAAAGTACTAGTGTGTCAAGATGAGGATCTCACTGAACCTCTTGTCTTGGGTCAAGACTGGATCTATGACCAAGCAGTCAACTTAAACCTAAGAAGTGGAATTCTTCAGGTATGGGTGAATCAGACTAGAATTACAATTGAGTTAAATAATGGAGCACTCAAGGAACTAGAAAAGACACGGGCTCCTGGTCCCTCCAGGGACACACATGAAGTTGACCATGCTGTTCTTGTCCAAGGCTATGTGATGCAGAAGAATGAAGATCTCAAAAAAGGAGTCAGAACCACAAGGGAACTCCCTTCTTTTCCAAAGGCCAGAAGGAGGCAACAACTAAAGGCAGATCAATCACTGAAGACTCTCCGGGCGAGAGATCAAAAGAACGCACGAAGCAGAACAACTCAATCGATGAGACAAATGTGGGTGCGGAAAGACGGGCTGCCGACCGTAACGAAGTCGCAACAACGGTCTCAACTTCCTATTAGTAATCAACGACTTGATGCTAATAAGAAGACTCCTAAAACCTCTGTTGAGAAAGTGAGATCCATTTGGGTACCCAAGAAGTCGATGAAGGCCAACCCACAATCAAGACAAATTTGGGTGCCTAAGGCTTGCTTGCGGGCTCAACTAGTCCCACACAATTCACATCTTACACGACATAGTTCACTTGCTCAAGCAGCCGCCACCCACTCTTGTCTGATGCACTTGGACACACTGCCGCCTAGAAGCATGCACAAACTCACTCGTAAATGGGTCCCGATGACACAACAACTCCCAGTAAAATTACTCATGCAACCCTCCCTAATCTCCACAAAACCAAGACCAAAGGCCATTCATGGTGTTTGGCAACCTAAGACTTGTAATAAACCCCCCGACCCCAATCTGTGAATTCATCTCCACTTACTAACTACATTAGTCAGACAGCTCACCTTTCCATCTAACTCCTAGGACTAACCAGGCATTAACTACACACACTGTCATCGTGCACTTACTAACCACTAACTCATCATCTACCTCATGTTAATGTTGTAACGGGGACAACAACGGATTTATTCTGTCCATTACGATGTTAACACATGGTTCTATATTCTCACAGAACCAACAAGCAAGCAGGGCCATGGCAGAAGCAGGAGGTGCCAGTTCTCAAGCCGGATCCAGTGCTCATATTGTGGACATAGAAACACTCCTCCTCGAACCCGATCTCACCGAAAGACCGCAAGAACTTCAAGCCGTGCATGTGCTCCCAATTCAGGATCCTCCTCAGGGGCACACTTCTCAAGTGGGCAAACAGGCTCATTGGTTCAGTGATGTTGCTGAACCATTGGGCGATGGAACCTATTTCTGGGAAGCTGAATTGGAGTTTAATGGTAAATGGGGACGTTACCACTTTTTCACGCGCGAGTTTGAGAGCTATCAAAACGCCGAAGTCATGCGATCAGTATGGACCAAAGCCGGCTTGGACAGTTATTTCAGGGCCCACTTACCAAAGCCGGATTTCTTACGTTGTTCATATCTTATTAGTACCATCACGCCAAGCAGGGCCAAGGGAGGCGACAGCACCTTTGTGTTACCCTCACTGCTGCCGGGTCATGAGCTTAAAAGATTCAAGTTGACCCTTAATCTGGTACGCGAAGCATTGGGCATGTATGGCATGCACATCCCCACGGAAAAGGAAACAATGATTCCAGGTAGAATGAAACACAAAGATCTTAATAAGCTGAAGGATATGGTAGCAATGACACCAACCATTGCTTTTCACCTGCGGACCGTCATGCAGCATTTTGCTTTCCCCGCCCAGGAAAGATTCACCATGCCCCCAAAGAAAATATGGTTCAGCTTGTATCTGGCAGAGACAGAAAGCCTTCCCATCAACGTGCCACATTGGATCATAGATCAGATTCACCTAGCCCATCAAAGGTGGAACAAGAAGCAGAAAAATGTGCTTCATGGATGTTGTGCTCTAACCAAGATAATCTACCGATGTCTGGCCTATGACGTGCCTATTCAGCGGGCACTCATATGGCCCCGGGCCCAGGAATTCCAGAGAAGGCTATCAGCGGCAGGTCCCCCATCAAAGAAGATGAGAGGGGGAGTACAATTACCCTGCGCTCAACCAAGGGGAGCCACCACTACACCAGAAATTACTCCTCCCCAGACATGGCGCATTAGGCCATTCACCATCCGGCTACCAAGACCAAGTACAGATGGACCCAATCTGGTATTTCCACCCGTCCCATCAGATTTGGAATTTCCACAGGGCTTTACTCTCAACGATCTCACTGATGAAGAAGTGGCTAGACTGATCTATGACTCTAATCTCGAGACGGAAACAGAGCGAGCTCAGGAACCACAACCCCATACAACAACAGCAGGCCCCACTCGACCAGAAGTGGTAGAAGTCGACGTCGAGGAACAAGAGACCGAACAAGAGGAAGAAGCCTACGAGGAACAAGAATATGACGAACTTTCAGAGCTGGCAAGTGCCCCTGTGTATTCGGCACAAATAAAAAGACTCTATCGAACCATGCAACTAGTTCAAGAACAGCATAAAATGTCACTGGAAGCGGGCAAGAAACTCATGAACCAGTTGCTAGCGGAGGAAGGCGTGGACGATATGTTCATTGAGTCCATAAACCTACATGCCGATGCAGTAGGATTGGATGAGGCCATTCATGAGGCAATGGCCTACATTCACAGATTTGAGAAAAGGGTTCCCACTCGTCCCATGAGGTCCGGGAAACAAATTCATATCAATGTATCAGCACCAGGAGAGACAACGCAAGCAGACGAACATCAGGAAGCACCACTGTCACCACCCTCCCCACCTCTCACTACACAACTCACTCCACCACATGACACTAGCACCACCACGTCCACTACCACCACAATCGTCATGGGAATTCCACTCTCTCCGGGAATCCAATTCGAGGGAGTCACCATGCCCACTTTCACCACTCTCTTCACTAACGTCACATCCACCCTGTAATAAAGTAAGTCTATGATCCAAGGGTCTGGCCGGTTCAGACAGATCTGAAATCGGACACCGTTTGGTCATCAGTGTGTATGACCAAAGATCTCGAGTTTAGACTTACTAGGAGGTCTTGTGCTCTTGTGAACAAGTGAACCACTTAGCTTAGTGGTTAAGTCTCAAGGATGTGAAGGACGAGGTCTTGGGTTCAATCCCCATGGGATACATGGGAAGAGTATTTTGCCCAAAGAGCTCTAGAACCTTCTAGAAGCATCCATTGGACACTTGGCGCACATGCAGTTACATGGCTGACACTTGGATGATTAGCATTCACCTGCCCAAGAAGGTAGTCCCCTTGAGAGAGCTATATATAGAGGCATTTGGATGGGAGGAGAGTCATTCATTCATGAGCAATTACTGTCGCTACGCTGTTGCATTGGTATCAGAGCCATCTCCATAGCTTTCATCTTCTTGCTCGGACTTTTGACGTGCGAATTCTGCCCCCGCCCGCATTAAGATGCTCGTCGAAATCATTCTCATGCTTTAGCTTAGAGCAAGAGAGTATTAAAAAAAAGTTATTCATCTTTGTGTGCTAAGGGGGAATCGAACTCGCGCCCCTCTGATGAGAGGGCGCTGCCTTATCCACGGAGAGAAGCGCCGTTCGTGCTCTTCTTCATGAAGCAGATCCTTATACAATCATCGGTTCGCTGAGGGAGGTTTGATCGAAGAAGATCCAAAAGGAAAGATTCTGGTGAAGCAGAGGGTGATCGAACCCCCGTCCCCCCGATTGGAGCACGCTGCTCTATCTAGAAGAGCATCCCCATCGGCGTGAAGATATAGCAGAAGGACTTGCTGAACTCCTGAAGAAGCTCTCAAATAGGGGCCAAAAAGATTGATCCTCTCTACTGCACGTCCGCGGGTGATCGAACCCGAGACCCGCTGAAGCGAGCGTGTCCGCCTATCTATTACGCCACAAAAGTACACGGGAGTACTGCTGAGAAGGTAACTAATCTCTCTTAATTCGTGCTGAAGCAGACATCTTCACCCGGCCAAAAAAGCTACTATCGGGAGGGCGCCGGGATTCGATCGCACGACCTTGCAGAGAAACTTCAGGGCTTTATCCACTGAAGTAAAGGTTCTTCGTGATTTCGTTCTCTGCATAACATATACAAGTTGAATTAATTCTCTGCTCTGCTAATCCCGAGCCGAAATCATCTCATTTTGATTAACCTTTGGAGTTTGCTTATTTCCCATCCGAACTCGAGTACATTTCTGTGGTGGTCCAAACTGTAGAAAGCTAAAAGTTCGAGTAAAGTTCAACAGAAGTGGAGCTGTGGAGTGAAGATCTGGAGGCCTATCTTCGTCATAATTCTAGCACTTTCGGCTAGAATCAAGTCAACCTCAACGGACCAAATCATCAGGGACGATTTCTTGTGATATTCTTGCATAGCTCTTTTGATTTTGTTGCACACACTTCTTGCGTTAGGAATACTTAGTAAGTTTAATAACGCTTTGTGTGCGATGGAGGGGACTTCTAGCCACGTTTCGTTTACAAGTACTACTAGTGCGTCCATGTATGTTTCCATTCCTATGTTAGTAACATCCTCATTCATGACTAGACCACCAATAGTTGCACGTGCATTGCATTCATCTGCACCTATGGTTTCAAATACTAGTCATGCGTCTGATGCATCTAAAATAGAATCAGCGATTGTAGCATTAGACGTTGAGGATTCTGCGAGAAAAGGGGAAACAAACACTACTTTAAATGAGAGGAAAGATATGGAAAGTAGGATGTTGCTAGTTGAGCAAAAGCTTGGACAGTTGTCCAGCATTCCGGATGAGGTTGCAGTACTCCGTCAATCTGTTGATGGAATCCAGGATCACCTTAAGGCCATTCTGAACTTACTTCAGACGCCTAAGGATATCAGTAAGACTATTTTAGGTAGTCACACAGATACGATCGCAACTTCACCGATGTCTGTTAGGATGGAAAAGGATAAGGAATTATCCTCTCCCCAAATAGACATGTTTCCTTTAGCGGGAAGTATGAGCCGTTTGAGTCTAGCGTCTTCTACTCCCTTGTGCGTTGCTTCGGTAGGTATGTTAGAAACTCATAACCGCCCTGTGGATCTTTCCTTGGGAAAGGAGATCCGTCCTCCTTATTTCTCTGGAGAGGATAAGGATAGGAATAAGGACGCGGTTTTGACTTTCTTAGAGAAATGGAAAGATGTCCATGAACTCAAACATACCCCGGATCATGTGAGAGTAGTAGAAGCCAGTTTGTCGCTAGGACCGAAAGCTTATACATGGTGGATGAGTCTCTCTGAGACTCACAAGAAACCCACCACTTGGAATGAATTTTCCCATCTTTTCAAGAAAGAGTTTCTCCCCGAGAATGAGGAGGAACGCAATTGGGAAGCTTGGGATAAAATTCAGCAGAAGGGTAGACCGCTATTGGTGTATATTTCAGAATACAGAGATGTAATTCTGAAGTTAAAGAATTTAGATGACTTCCATCGACTTCGCGGTTTTGTCAGAGGACTTAACCAGCGAATTCGTAATGAAGTTAAGAGACATGCGCCTAAATCCCTTGAAGAGGCGATTAAGGTCGCACAGATTTATGAGGACAATTCACGCTTGGATGTCACGCAGGAAAGCAGTTATTCCCAGAAGAATAACTTTAAGCGTAAGGGTAAAGGGACTAGATCTAGTGAAAGGGTGTCTAAGAAACCTCGTGTTTTTAGACACATCCTTTCTCCAGAAGATCATGATAAAGCGCAAAAAGAAAACTTGTGCTTTAAATGTCTTAAGCCTGGACATCGAAGCCGTGCCTGTCCAGTCGGAAGAGAAAGTAAGGGAAAGGGTAAGCAGCAAATCCATCTGATTCAATCTTTGAACTTGGATGCAAATTCAAGTGCAAAGAAGGTTCAGATTATGCACTGCGACAGTACCCATTCATGTCAAATCTCCAAAAACATGTGGCAACCTCAAGAGTTTGGTCCACATGATTTGGTCAAGTTGCATGGATCAGTAAAAGGTCACACCATCCGGATAATGGTGGATGACTCTGCTACGCATAATTTTATCAATTATGCGTTAGTAAAAAAACTGGCTCTTCCCCAGGAACCATCGCCTCACAAATACATTGTCTCCATGATGCACGGTCAAGACACCCGTGTTTGGGACACAATGATTTGTAATTTGGAACTAGAAATCCAAGGATTTAAAGACACCTTGGACTTCCAAATAATGAATATGGATCGGGTAGATCTCGTTTTAGGGAGAGAGTGGCTATGGAGTCTAGGTCCTTCATTGACCAGGTGTTATTTTACAAATACTTTGGAATTCCAGCGCGACGGAGTTGTGTACAAGATCAAGGGTGAGCATGATGTTCCAAGTATCCCTTTGATATCATACACTGAACTACAGAAACTTGTAAATAATGAAGCCAGGACCCAAGCTTTTCTTGTCCTTGGCACAGATGTAACAGATTCTGATAATATAAATCAAGTTTCTTATGTCTCGTCCTTTATTCCTCGAGAAGTTTATGTTAAATTTAACAATTTAATGAAGGAATTTAAAGATGTGTTCCCTAAGGAACTCCCCTACGGCTTGCCACCCTCTCGTGGAAACATCGATCACAGCATAGATCTGTTTCCGGGTACCAAGCCAAAATCTCAAAACCCATACCGCCTCCCCTATGTCCAAAATCAAGAGGTGGAAAATCAAATCCAAGAGTATTTGGATAAAGGATTTATCCGCCCAAGCCAGTCTCCATGGGCAGCACCCATCCTTCTAGTGAAAAAGAAAGATGGAACTATGAGGCTGTGTGTAGATTATAGGGCGTTAAACAATCTTACGATAAAGAACAAGTATCCCATGCCACTAGTCGAAGATCTTTTCGATAGTTTAAAGGGAGCTACAATCTTTTCTAAGATTGATTTACGCCAAGGTTATCATCAGATCAGAATCAAAGTTGATGATATTCCTAAAACAGCCTTTCGAACAAAGTTTGGTCACTACGAGTTTTTAGTGATGCCGTTCGGGTTGACAAACGCACCCGCAACATTTATGACTTTGATGAATCAAGTGCTTAAGCCGTATTTGGGAAAATTTGTAGTAGATTTTCTCGATGATATTCTGATCTACAGTAAAGATCATGAAAGTCACTTAGAGCACTTGAAAAAAGTTTTTCAACTTCTTCGCGATAATAAACTTTACGGTAAAGAGTCTAAATGTGAATTCTTTACCCCAGAAGTAAAGTATTTAGGCCATATTATTTCCGCGGAAGGAATCAAAGTTGACCCTGAAAAGGTCCAAGTGATTCTTGAATGGCCTGAGCCCAAGACGGTTCGAGAACTACAAAGTTTTCTCGGATTGGCCGGATATTATCGGAAGTTTGTGGCTGGATATGCCAAGATTGCAGTACCTTTGACGGATCAACTCAAAGGGAAGCATCAAAAGTTAAATTGGAAAGAAGAGCAAGCAAAGAGTTTTCAAGAACTTAAACTTGCTTTAGCATCGGCCCCGGTTCTACAGATCATAGATCCGAACAAGCCTTTCCAATTAGAGACAGATGCAAGTTCATCTGCAGTAGGAGCAGTACTAAGCCAAGATGGTCGACCAATAGCTTTCGAGAGTAGAAAGCTAAGTCCTGCTCAGCAAAAATACTCTACCTATGAGCGAGAGATGTTCGCTATTATAAATGCTCTAAAGAAATGGCGCCATTATCTATATGGATCAAAGCTGACCATAGTTTTTGATCAAGAGAGCATAAAATGGTTTGCAAACCAACCTGATTTTAGAGGTAGAAAAGCTAGATGGGCCGAACAGTTACAAGAGTTCGATTATGAGCTCAGGTACAGAAAAGGAAAGTTCAATGCAGTGGCAGACGCCTTAAGTCGGATGCCTATGTTGAACAATCTAAGTTTTGTACAAATTCAAAGTGAATTTATTTCAACTTTGAAAGGAAGCTGCAAAGAGGATCCAAGCTTCAGTCAAGCATGGAAAGCAGCTGAACAAGATAAACAAACTGAAGCAAGTACTTCTGAGAGAAAGTTTAAACACTATTCTCTCCAAGATGAATATCTGCTTTATAAAGGTAAGGTTTGTGTCCCAAGTAGAATGGACATACGAAATCAAGTACTTTTCGAATGCCATAATGCTCCAAGTGCAGGACATCCTGGTATTAACCGAACCTATGAGTTAGTGAAAAGACATTTTTATTGGCCTAGTTTGCATCGAGATGTGCAAAACTATGTGTCTAAGTGCCATAAATGTCAAGTCAATAAGTTTGAACGACTTAAAGTTGGAGGATTGCTGCATCCTTTGGAAATTCCCAAAGGAAAGTGGGAAAGTATTTCCATGGATTTCATTTCTGGATTACCCCGCACTCAGAAGGGCTTTGATTCAGTCTGGGTTGTAGTTGATCGATTGACTAAACTTGCTCAGTTTATACCAGTCAAAACTACTTATAAGACTCCAGAACTTGCAAAAATATTTGTAAATCAACTTTATAGACTCTATGGTCTTCCAGTAGACATAGTTTCTGATAGAGATGCTCGATTTACAAGTCATTTTTGGCGAGCAGTCTTTAGTAGACTTGAAACTAAACTAAGTTTAAGTACAGCTGAACATCCCCAGACGGATGGACAGACAGAGAAAGTCAATCAGATTTTGGAAGACATACTTAGAGCTTATGTTACTTCCAAACAGACTGATTGGGAAGATTATCTTCCTTTAGCTGAATTTGCCTATAATAGTGCCAAGAATACATCAACTGAATTTAGCCCATTCATGTTAATGTATGGTTTCCAGCCTAGGTCTCCTTATGCAGTGGGACTTCATAATGAACGAGTTCAAGCAGCTCAAGAGTTTCTTCAAGACATGAACTTTAAGCTCAAGTTAGCTAAAGAAAACTTAAAGAAAGCTCAAGATCGTGCAAAAGCTTATGCCGATCCAAAGCGAAGAGATGTTACTTTTCAGGTTGGCGATCAAGTTTATCTTCGTATTCCTGAAAGATCGGAAAAGTTCAAGACTGGTCAATGCGCCAAGTTGTCGCCTAGATATTGCGGTCCTTTTCCAATCACCAAGAAAGTTGGTTTGTGGGCTTATGAATTACAACTTCCAGATGATAGTTGGATTCATCCAGTGTTCCATGTTAGCCGACTTAGGAAGAGTCTAACAGATTCAGATAATCTAGTTGGACATCAGGTCATACTTCCTATTCCAGTAAATGAAACAGTTCCTCATGAACCTGAAAGGATACTTCGCACCCGAGATAAACGTACGAGAAGCCACTTGTATGAAGAGTGCTTAGTAAAATGGAAGGATGGAACTGAAGAAAATTCAACATGGGAAAAAGTTTCCACAATCCAACGACGTTTTCCAGCTTTCAAGTTTTAAGTTGGTCCCAAATAAAGAAGGTTTTCTACTTTCAAGTTTTTAGTAGATAAACCGATCATGTTCTTCAAGATCTAGAATATGATAAGGTTTTTTACTTTCAAGATCTAAGTAAATAACCTGTTTGAATGAATGCATGTTCTTCAAGTTTTAGAACATGAGGCTCGGGGGTTGCCTACAGTATATATAGCTCTAATTTTCGAGGACGAAAATATTTTCCAAGGGGGGAAGAATGTAATAAAGTAAGTCTATGATCCAAGGGTCTGGCCGGTTCAGACAGATCTGAAATCGGACACCGTTTGGTCATCAGTGTGTATGACCAAAGATCTCGAGTTTAGACTTACTAGGAGGTCTTGTGCTCTTGTGAACAAGTGAACCACTTAGCTTAGTGGTTAAGTCTCAAGGATGTGAAGGACGAGGTCTTGGGTTCAATCCCCATGGGATACATGGGAAGAGTATTTTGCCCAAAGAGCTCTAGAACCTTCTAGAAGCATCCATTGGACACTTGGCGCACATGCAGTTACATGGCTGACACTTGGATGATTAGCATTCACCTGCCCAAGAAGGTAGTCCCCTTGAGAGAGCTATATATAGAGGCATTTGGATGGGAGGAGAGTCATTCATTCATGAGCAATTACTGTCGCTACGCTGTTGCACACCCCACCCACGATCCCCATCTACACTGTCACTCAAACAGTTGACACTATGGAAACATCTCCTGCCACTGCACCGCTCCCTCCCCCCATGCCACCTCCATCTCCCATACCCCCTCCACCCACATCTCCCCTTGCATCCACATCATTCACAACTCCCTTTCCCGCCCCCATTCCCCCTGCATCTTCACCCCTCCCAGCATCATTTAATGTAAATAGCATATTTTTAGCATTAAATCAATGTGTATATCAGCTTCAGAATGAGTACAGAGCTCTGGACGGCCGGTATCAACAACTGACAACACACCACCAGAACTTACAAAGGCAATTTAAAATTCTACAAGAGGAAAATGCAGAGGTGAATCAACGTTACACAATGCTTGAGTAGGCTCACCAAACACTATTGGAGGCACCCCAACCATCGACAGAATCCGGCGTCAAACAACTAGAAGCCTTGCTCGAAGTATACCAGGCCGATAACCTACGAGTCAGACGTAACTTGGCGCTACTCAGGAAACATATGGCCACAGCACTGGAGGAGAACAAAAGACTGCAAAAACAAAATGAAGAGAATCTGGAAGCGGCAATGGAAGGCTCCCCCCACGAGATAGATCCAGAGCAGTTCAAAGCAGTTCCCACGGAGACGATGAAAACCATTTTGGAAAGCTATGCAGATCTCCTGGAAGCCCATGATGACTTGGAAAGAGAACGTGACACACTACAAAGCAGACTTAAGGAACAGGAAGAACAACCGAGGAGTGTCCCATCCACCTCTACCTCAGACGAAGTAAAGGCCTTAACAGAGCAGGTAGCAGAATTACAAAAGAGGTTACTGACATACGAGAGGCAGCCATCTCCAGTGGTAGAACCAGAGCCAGAAGAGTTGGTCCCTATTGAGGTAGATGATTCGTACGAAGAACCGTATGTTCCTATGCCAATGCCAGGCGGGCGACGAACCTCAGAGGGACTAGACACATTGGAAGTGGAAGCACCCGAGTGGCTTCAGACACTGGAAAGGACAGCGAACACCCACGAAGAACGGGTGGCCATTCAGATCCAATCACTAGCGAACTTCGAAGAAACTGTCATAAAGTCAGAATATTTCAGAAGCATGTCTCATCATAGATGGATTGGCACCAATAATGACCAATATGTGCCATACTGCATACTTCTGGCCGATTACAACGCTGAGATTCAACGACAATGCGGCAGGCCTACCACATTTGCTACACAATTTGGTCCAGATGATATACCGGAAAGTGCTCAGCGTGGGTCCATCCATCAACCCACCTGGAGAATCAGGCTTTTGGAAACGTATCCTGAAATGGTCCGAACCTGGAATAATATGCCGTTGTTTATTAAATATAATCCTTGTTACATTCCAGTTCTTCGAAGACGCACCTGGCCTGAATTCACCATTGCCGTCCGAGACATCAAAGCCTGTGCAAAATGGTTAAATTACATTTACCTAGCACCTCCACGAGGACCCCCCACGGTGAACTACATGATTTCTACAATCCGTCACTGGAGTATTCGGCTACGCAATAATCCAGATGTGATGGCCCAGATGTGTATGAAAATATTCGAATTAATGCTGATCACTTTCAGGACGTTTAAGAACATTAAGGACCCCCACTTCTCAGGAGCAGGCTTTGTGACAGGAAACAAGGATCTAGTGTACGATATGAGTACCACCCCATCAATTGAAGTAATATATGCTTGGCACGCCAGAATCAAGTACCTCCCAGCCTGCTTTAAACAGACATTTGAGGAGATGTTCATCACAGGATTCTAGGAATATCACTCTGAAATCTTTATACCCAGACCATCACATCTCCTCCAATTATTTGTTGTGGAGAGAACTATTTACTCAGAACAATTGAGGGTGCCTCATCCAGAGGTTCCCGGACCTGTGAATTGGGATGAATTGCTCACAGATCTAGCACGCGGCCTGCGACTCGAAGAACACCACCTAGCCTCCGATGTCGTCCAATACTATGTTCAAAAATCCTCTAGACAAGGGTCTGTTAGGGGCGACAGACGCGAGAGTGAGGGGGGTGTTGGCAGCAGTCAGGGAACTGAAGGAGCCACAAGACGAAGAGAGTCAGAGCGAAGGGACAGCACAGGCAGACATGGCAGTCAAAGAAGATCTGGCAAGTAGGCCAATAATTTTCTTCATGAAGAAGCAAGTATGAGCATTCACGCAAATCTAGCACTAAGGCAACCCTTTAATTTTTCAAAAACCCTTACACCAATTAAAAGTGATTCTCATCACTAAACACCATTGTAAATACCATTTCATATTTTTGTAGCTCCATTTTGTGCAAGCCAAGGAGTCCTTGAGCTTGAGGAGCTTTAGAAGTATCTACCTGCCAATTTTCGTATTTTTTAGATCTCGTTTGAGCCCTCAAATAAGCCCTGGAACCTAATTTTTAACTAGGCCGGACACTAGGTCTGAACAGGGCCAAAGCTAGTCAAAAACTATAAAAGGAGCTAGAGAGCTCATTTTTGAGGTTAGATTGTAATTGAAACGAACTTGTAAGAGCTTCTTGGAAGTAATCTAAGAACTCCATTGATTCTCACTCTTTGTCTTGCCGTGTGTGCGCGTGTGTGTGTATGTGTGTGCATGTTTGTGTGCTTCTCACTCACGCACTTGTGCCGTCACTTGCTCGAGGTCTTCATACCATCCTCACGTCTTCCCGGATTGACATTAAAGGAGGTGCTACTCATCACTGAGCTACACTATGCAACTTTGCACATCCACAAGTGAGTATCTTCATGCATCTAGGATGGATCAGGTGAACTTTCAGAATGCACAGAGATTGAATCTTCTTATGCTTTGTGGATAGGATTCCACTATAGGGGTGGTACATCTCTGAAGGTATAATCCTTTAGATTGACCTTAATGGTGACCCCTAAGTGTTGCAAGTACAAGGATTTGGTTCCTCAATCTTGCACTATTTGTAGTTGTCATAGGAAGGGCCTTCCTAGGATCATCTCGTAGACATTATTTTTTCCAAAGTCACATATAGCAAAGGTGTGCTCAAAATCTACACCACAAGTGGTTAGATTTATCCCTTCAAGCAATCCTAGAGGTCTTTCAATATGGCCATCAACCATTTGAAGCTTCATTCTACTTGTTCTTAATGCGGGCTTGCCCCATTGCTTCCACAAGGTGGTGGTCACAATTGCAACACCAGCACCTGAATCTATGATCGCTTTGGTTGTGTACCCTTGGTAGGTGATTGGAAGATAAGCATTAACTTCTTCACTTTTCTCATGTCCCCTATTTTATCAAGAGGTATCTTTGAGAATTTTTTCTTAGAGCCTACTTTTGGCTTGGAATCAAGTTTTGGAACCTGATCCTTCACATGATTCCACAACTTAGGTTTTACTTTCAACAACTCTTCTACAGTGAGATGGCACTGAACCTTAGTGTTCTTCATGATATCAGTGTTCCCTAGAACCATTGAGTCTTCATTTCTTACCAATATTATGGGAGCTCTGATCTGAAGAGATTCAGATTCCCATGGGCCTCTGAATTATGGTAGTTCTTCTAAAGTATTAGATTCAAAATCTAATCTTTCGTCTTCTTGTTGCTCTGCTTGATCTCCATAAATAGATGGAATGCCTTGGGGAAACCGATCATGAAGGTCATCATTCTCATGAATAGGAGGGGGATTATCCTTCTCCTTTGCCCATTTCTCCTCTTGTATCTCTTGGAAGAACTCTTGAGAGTAATGTTGAATTGAAAGAGGTGTTTCCCCATCCATGGAATCAGGAACATAAACTCTTGTCAGTGGTGAGCTTTCTCTTTGAACAACTAGTTGAGCATGTGGAGGTAAAGAAACTTGCGGTTTGTTTACCAACTGTTCTAATCTTTCTAGTAAGTACTGGAAATGCAAATCCGTTTTGACAGAGTTTTTCTGATTGAACAATTGACTGGTCTCAAGCATAGCCTAAGCTAATTCTACCATTTTCATGCACATTTTTGTCCGTTCAATCTCTAAATCTTCTCTAGGGTAGCTCTTGTCTAGGTTTGCAGTTGTAGGCCCTTCTTGAAGTCGAGCCTAGTAGGCCTTGAACATCATATCCACACCTTTTGGGGTTGGATCTGCAAGAAGAGACCCTAGTTGTGGTCTATTTACAATGGGTGGTGGGGTGGGATGATGTGGTGTGGATGGAGCTTCAGCATGCGAGGGGTTTTGAGATGCAATGTCTTCTATTTTTGTTTTCGCTTCTTTCAGGCTTTCTTCTAGTTCAGACAGCTTTCTATTCCACTTGTGATTGGCTTTCTCTCTGGTATCCTTCCATGTTCTTGTTTTTCTCTTACTCGGCTCTCCCGACTCACTTGGCTCTAATTGCTCAGCTTGCTTATCTTGTTTTAATGCTTGTGCCTTAGTGAGAACCTGTATAGGAGCCACATTACTACTACTTGAAATTGAATCCACCACCAAGCCAACCACATTAATGGGTGTAACCTTGGGTGCACTAGAGGGGTTCCTCGGACACTCTCTGGGAAGATGTTCCTTGCCGCACTCAGGACAAAAGCCTTCTATTGTGATGTTTTGTCCTTGTCTGGGAATCGATGAATGGGGACATTCACGAATGAAATGGTCGCTTTGACATCTAAAACATGGTCCTCTAGGGGCTTGTGGTCTCATTTGTCTCAATTGGGGCCTAGGATTAGGGTTTGTGTACATGATACTGGAGTATTTTGGCTCCCAATTTTGTTCCATAGGTGGTGCCTCGTAGTGATATGGATAGTCTCACTATGCTCATGTGACTTTGTGTAATAAGCTTGTGGACTATCTTCATAGGAGTAGGCAGAACTATGAGCATGATGGTCATTCTTCGAGACGAGTGGGGTCGCTGGCACCAATGCTCTATTAAGGTTCTCTTCTGCCATTGTATACTTAACTGGAATCACATTGGTAGGAGCTCGTGGTTGGTTTCCTAAGACTAGTTGTGGCCTATATGGTGCCTGATATTGTTGTTGTGGTCTATAATATGGTTTTTGGTATTGGTTATGATACCTACCTTGTTGGTAAAGTTGCTGATAATTTTGTCTAACAACCTGCCTATTGTAGGGACAATCTTGAGCCATATGGTTTGTGTATTTTCTCTCAATAGTGCAGTATTGTCCACCAGGGTTTCCTTAGGGTTGAGCCATGATCAGGCAAACATTAGCCATGTGGTCTCCTCCACAGTTGTAGCATCGCTTCAATGAGGTGACCCTTGGTGCTTGTCTATTTTGAACTCTTAGCTTCTTGGCAACCTACTTAGCTATCTCATCTATTTCCATGGAGATACTCGAAGTATGACTAGTAGAACTATCAGAATCCTTATAGAGTTTGGACAATTCTAACTCCTCACCCAAGTTATCTTCTATGTCAATGCACATCCGCACACACTCTTCTATGGATCTAGGCTCCTTCAAGTACACATATGATCTTAACTTTGTGCTTAGTAAGCCATCTAAACAAGGCCACTTGTTTGGCCGGTGTGGGTAATTTTGGGATAGGGCATCTTTCTATGTATTGTCTGAACCTTCTTCCTGCTAGTCGCACTGTTTCTTGGGGTGTCTGCTTGAAGCTCTGGATCAAGAGGATGTATTATGCCTGATACCACCCTTGGAAAATTCTACAATGAATTCCTCTAGCAGTTGACCTATATCTCGATAGTTACGATTATTCAGGGGTTGAAACCAAGCTAAGGTAGTAGCCTTGAGGGTCAAACCAAATGCCTCGAACTAGGTGAACAAGTCCTCAACTTGCTCAGCTCATAACACTTGCTTGAACTCGGCCACATGATCATAAGGATCTCCTAACCCATCAAAGTAGTTTTTCATTGTCTTGACCACTTGAGAGGGTCTTAGGCTTCTTGTGTACTCTCGGGGTCTAGGCACTAGAAAATCATGTTGATCTCTTTGATGTCTTTGTGCTTGATGTCTCTCTCTTTCATGTCTTTCACCCTCCATTCTTGATCTTTCTATACCCACAGTGTGTATAAAGCTTACCTCAAGCCTCTCTCTGGCTCTTTCGCTCTAGTTTTCATGAGCCTAGGATGATCCTACTCTGTGGAAGCCATGGGAAACATTGGAACTTGGTGGAGGGAAATCAATTCACTCTTCCTACTATATGCATGTCTATCATGTTCTGTTACTGAGAACAATCTTCCCGAGGTGTTATCCAAATAGACAACTTTTCCTGGTGTCTCAGGATGTTTGAAGTCATAAATGGTGACTATTGGACTGGGTTGATTATTCTTGAATCTCCAAAAGGCTTCCTCCATTTTTTTATTCAAGAATAGTTCTATGCTTTTGTTGTCTTGAGGGATCCAATATGGAGTTATCACTCTGGTCAAAACTAACTGACCTCTAGGAGTCTTGGGTTCCCCTCCTACATCTCCTTGCTCTAGGTCCCCCAGGAATGATGTTTCCAAACTCATCTGTCCTGTTTGGTAAGTTGGTGACCACATACATGGTTTCTTCCTTATCAATGTATGAACCTTCCTCGAACTTGACTACAGGGTATTCAAGTCCAAAGGGTTGATCGGGATTTTTGAGTTGGATCACAGGTCGCCTCAGGCCATCCTCATAGATGTGATCACCTAATCGGTTGGTTAGAATATATTCCAATTTAGGGACCTTCTGGTGTTTGTAGATATGCAGTGCGTGAGCCACCTACCGGTTTCTCCATGCTAAAAGACATTTCTGGATCACTTTTGTCTGAACTTAGTACGTAAGGATAACCACTTAATTGTTGTGCCCAAGACTTAGTTGTATGGTTGACACTTTCTTAGAAGATCTAATGCTTTGTCTATCCTTGCCTAAGTGCCTACCCGAACTGAGGTTCATAAGACTTGGTTAAGAGTCCAAAATTTCCTCTTGGTATTGCTCAAAATCCTTTGGAGTCCCCTTGGTTCACTAGTCCCACTTGAGGGGCAACTTCAAATTAGTCTATCTAAAAATCAATGCCTTATTCTTAGAAAAAACGAGCTTTCCAAACGAGATTTCCAACGAGCTATAGAGCTCAAAAAATGGACTTTTGATAAAAACGTTATGTCAAATCAGGCTCTTGAGGTCAAAACAAGGAAACAAGACCTTTTTGAAAAATCACGATTTTGTGTGAAAACCGTGATTTTGGGGGTCTAAAAATCGTGATGCTGAGAACTTATGAAAATCTCACTTTTGAGGATCATGAAAATCGTGATGCTGAGCCACCGTAAAATTCACGATTTTGTGAAATCATGAAAATCGCGATGTTGAGCAGTTATGAAAATTGCGATTTCAGAGACTCAGACAATCACGATGTTGTGAGACAATCGTGATGATGAGTCGAGCTTGAAAATCGTGTTTTTGAAACCTCGTGAAAATTGTGAAAATCGCGATTTTGTAGCTCTAAAAATCGTGTTCTAAAAATAGTGAAATTTGATATTTTGGGTGAAAGTCGTCTTTTCAGAAAATTATGACATTCCTGATTGTGACATTCCTGAAAATCATGTTTTCTGAAAATCATGAAAATCGTGATTTTGCATGAAAGTCGTGTTTTTGAAAATCACGATTTTGGGCCCACTGAAAATCGTGTTTTTGGCTGAAAATTGTGATTTGTGAAAATCGCAATCTTGAGCCCATTGAAAATCGTGTTTTTCCCAAAATCATGTTTTTGGCTGAAAATCGTGATTTATGAAAATCGCGATTTTGAGCCCACTAAAAATCGTGTTTTTGTGTGACTTAGGTGGGAACTAAAAATTGCTTTTTTTTTTTTGAATTTTATGAAAATCTTGATTTTGAGTCAAAATTGCATTTTTTGACGGGAAATTCAAATTTCTGAGTGTTGAGCAATGGCGAGCTCCATATGTGTATGAAAAAACATAGCCACTTTCTCTCCCTTGCACTTCCTAACTCCTTCTCACACAATAATGCATGAAAATGGTATGAAAATGGTGAAAATGCACTAAAAAACAAGAAATTTCTATGAAGAAGAAGATGGATGAAGATGGTGATGATGAGGATGATGAAGATGAAGAAGAAAAATCAAAAAATAAATAGAAATGGCAGTTTTTTTACCTTCCACTCTTGCAAATCTACGATCTTACCATCACAATGCTCGTCCTCTAAGCTCTCTCCCTGCTGACGACGCCAAAATTTGGTGTAGCTCAAGCATAAGCACCACCTCCTTTACTTGTCAATCTGCAGAGACATGAGGACCGGTATGAAGACCATGAGTGAGTGAAGGCACAAGTGCATGAGAGAAAGCACACAAGCATGCACACACATACACACACATGTGCAAGGTAAGAGCAAAGAGTGGAACAATGGAAGGACTTCGATTACAAGAGAAATCTAATACAAGAGCTCCAATCTCTAACAAGCTAGCCCAAAAAATGAGCTCTCTAGCTCTTTTTATAGGTTTTTGAGTAGTGTTGGCCCTGTCCAGACCTAGTGTCTAACCTAGTTAAAATTTAGGTTCCAGGGCTTATTTGAGGGCCCAAACGGAGTCTAAAAATTATGAAAATTGGTAGCATGATACTTCTAATATTCCTCAAGCTCAAGGACTCCTTGGCTTGAACAAAATGGAGTTATAAAAATATGAAATGGTATTTATAATGGATTTTAGTGATGAAAATCACTATTTTTATAGGGATTTCTTCTGAAAAATTGACATGCACTTCTTGGAGCTCCCTACTTCCTCCCTCTTTTTGTGTGTCCACTTCTCTGATGCACGTATTATGCTTGTCCTTGATCTTGAGCTTCAACATAAGTGTTCAAGTATTTCTCTAATTTCTTATTCATTAATCATAGCCTCGTGAGTTGTGAGTCATAACCTCAGCAAGTTCACTAAGATCACGGTTCACCTAAGAGTCGAGACCTTAAGGCTTGCACACGAGTTCCATTACAAATTCAAACTTCAAATCCTAGTGACCAACCTAAGAGAGTACGTAGGAGTGGGCATCAAGCATTGGCCATCCATTAACATTCAACTAAGAGTCATGGTTCACCTAAGAGTCAAGACCTTGAGGCTTGCTTACGAGTTGCATTACAGACTCAAAATTCAAATTCTAGCGACCAACCTAAGAGAGTATGCAAATTATGAATCACTGGATCCCGATTCACCTTAGGATCAAGACCTTGAGGCTTGCTTGCAAGTCGCGTTATAGACTCAAACTTCAAATTATAGCAACCAGCCTAAGAGAGTACGCAACAAGGGGCATCGAGCATTGGCCATCCATTAAGATTTTCAAGTTTGAAGCTCGCTCGATGGTCATATTATGGAGAGCGTGCACTGTACCATTGTTACGACTCGAGAGTGGATAGAACCCATTGTCATGTACATCTAACAAATGTCTCTTTCTTTCTTGTTTTGCTCAAAAGAAAACATTGAAATATTCATTACTTGTGCCTTTAAAAAACCTACATTCTTATTTCTTTGCGTTTAAAAAATCAGAAGAGAATACCTTATGCCTTTTGAAACCCGTTGATATTTATAAATCTCGGCTAAGATTTAGAATAGTTGTGAGACATGTAACAGATATGTGCAAGAGCAATGAAATAGGTGAGGAACTCAGAAGGAAACTCCAAGTCTTTGGTCCTCATGCATGGAGGGAGACAAGCAATAGTCATGTTATTTAATTTCCCACCTGTGATTTCTCACCTTGCAATAATGTTTAAGAAGCTATATCTTATTACTTAATTTTTCATAACATATGTTGAGGGAGGAAGTCCAAACTACTTCTATATGCTTTGTGTCTAAGCACTAGCACAAGTAAACATTATGTCAAGGTTACAAAACACACATTTCAAGCCCCTTGTTCAAGAATAAAGCACTCGAAGCTCAAGATAAAACCAACATAAATACTATGGCAATGGAGAAGGGAAATCATCCCAAAAGCACCATCTACCCCATGATGTAAACCCTCATACATTTCTAGGGAGCCCAAATGTCCCCAGATCCCCACAAGACCACTTGGATCCCAAATATCCAAGTGTGTTACTTCAGATCCCATGTGTCACTACTAAAAAAAGGGGGGCGTAATGATGCCCCCCATTGAAACAAAAGTGGGTTTCGTTGCCTATGTGATGAAAGCCTCGCATAAGTGACAAAAATCCTTTTTATTAAAAAAAAAAAGAAGTCTTGTTGCATAAGCGATGCATTAAAGCATCGCTTATGCAATGCTAATTTGGACCTTCGCAAATAGTGTATCTATCTAGTGACGTTCCTATCGAGGTTGGCAAACTGGTTGCAATACTGGAGCATCTCATAAGCGACATGTGAGATCTCAGAGCATCACCCTAAGCGACGCTTTGGAATGTTGAAAAAAAAAAATCGATTTCTCCTGGCACATTTGTGCTGGGATTAAGAGGAGAGAGAGAGAGAGAGAGAGAGATAGATCAAACATGGGCACATAACCTCCTAGCTAGCGACGGTCAAAGAAGAACAAAGGTATGCTCACACATACACACACAGATTTACACACACATACACACACAGATTTACACACACATACACATGCATACATACACATGCATACATACACACACATACACACATAGACACACATATACACACAAAGACACACACACATATACACATAGACACACACACATAGACACACACACACATAAACACATAGACACACACACACATACACACATAGAAACATACACACACACACACAGATTTACACACACATACACATGCATACACACACAGATATACACACACACACATTTACACACACACACATACACACATAGACACAACACACACACATACACACACACACATACACACATAGACACACACACATACACACATAGACACAACACACACACATAGACACACACACATACACACATAGACACACACACATAGACGCACACACACACATACACACATGGACACATACACACACATACACTCACATACATACACACACACATACACACAGATTTACACACACACATACACATGCATACACACACACATATATACACACATTGACACACACACACACATAGACACACACACATTTACACACATAGACACACGCATATACACACATAGACACACACACACACACATACACACACATACACACACACACACATACACACACACACACATACACACACACATACACACACATTTACAGGCACACACACACATACACACACACACATACACACATAGAGACATACACATACACACATAGAGACACACACATACACACATAGAAACACACACACACACATACACACACACATATATATGCACATAGACACATACACACACACATACACACATAGACACACACACACATAGACATACACACATACACACATAGACACACACACATACACACACATACACACACACATACACACACACATACACACACACATACACACACACATAGACACATACACACATAGACACACACACATGCACACACATAGACACATACACACACACATACACACAGATTTACACACACACATACACATGCATACACACACACATATATACACACATAGACACACACATACACACACATACACACATAGACATACACACAGACACATACACACATACACACATACACACACACACACATATACACACATAAACACACACACACACATAAACACATACACACACATTTTTACACACACACATTTTTACACACACACACATATATATACACACATAGACACACACACACATAAACACACACATACACACGTAGACACACACACATAGACACATACACACATAGACACACACACATAGACACACACACACATAGACACACACACACATAGACACACACACACATAGACACAAACACACACATAGACACACATCCACACACATACACACAGATTTACACACACACATACACATGCATACACACACACACATATACACACATAGACACACACATACAAACATAGACACACACACACACACCTAGACACACACACAGACATACATACACACATAAACACACACATAGACACATACACACACATACACATAGATTTACACACACGCACACATACACATGCATACACACACACATATATACACACACAGACACACACATAGACATAGACACATACACACATAGACACACACACACATACATACATAGACACATACACACTTACACACACACACAAACACACATCCACACACATTTCCACACACACATACACATGCATACACACACATATATAGACATACACACGTATATGCACACATAGACACACACATACACACATAGAGACATGCACACACATACACACAGATTTACACATACACATACACATGCATACATACACATATATACACATACACATGTATATATAGACATAAACACACACATACATACATAGACACACACACACATACACACATATACACACAAATTTACACACACACATACACATGCATACACAGACACATATATACACACATAAACATACATATACACACATAAACACACATAGACACATACACACATAGACACACACACACACATAGACATATACAAACTTACACACACACATACACATGAATACAAACACATATATATAGATACACACGTATACACATAGATAGACACACACATAGACACACACACACATACACACATAAACATAGACACATACACGCACATATATCCATACACACACAGGTAGAGACACATACACACACATACACATACATGCATACATATGCATACATAATGCATATGCACATGCATACATACATACTTACATGCATACACACATCCATACATAATGAACATGCATATGCATAAATACATGCGTACATGCATACACACACATACACACATGTACACACACACATACACACACATACACACACATACACACACACACATATACACACAGATTTACACACACACATACACATGCGTACACACACACATATATACACACATAAACACACACATACACACATAGACACACACACATAGCCACACACACACACATACACACACAGAGATATACACACACACATAGACACATACACACTTACACACACACACACAAATATGCACACACACATATACACACACATAGACACATACACACTTACACACACACATACACATATCCACACACATTTACACACACACATACACATGCATATAGACACATATATACAAATACACATGTATATACACACATAGACACACGCAAACACACATAGACACACACACACACATACACACACATAGAGATACACACACATACACATACATGCATACATAATGCAAATGCATATGCATACATAATGCATATGCATATGCATACATAATGCATTTGCATATGCATACATAATGCATATGCACATGCATACATACATACTTACATGCATACACACACATACACACATGCATACATATGCATACATAATGCACATGCATATGCATACATACATGCTTACATGCTTACACACATACACACACTTACATATACACCTACATACACATACACACACATAACATACTTACATATACATACACGCATATAAATACACACATATACACAAATGCATGTACACATATGCATGCATACACACATACACATGCATACACACACATAAATATGCATACATATACGTGTACACATATCAGGTCACATGCATACCTGCCCACAAACATACTCACATACATACACATGCATATATATGTATGCATATACATAATGCACACATACACATATACATATACATACACATACATATACATACACATACATATACACACATACATATACATGCATACATATGTACACATACATATATTGATTTCTAACCCATTTTGTTTATATGTATACGTATTATGGATCCTAGTAGAGAGAGAAAGGCAAAAATCACTCTCATAAAAAATGCTTATGAGAGCAAGATTTCCGCTTGATACCTTAGGGATCATCATGCATGAGTACTTAGAGATGCATGATGATGAGCTCCAATTTATGATCCAGATGCTTACCCCGCGATCAGAGGAGGGCCCTTCTGCAGCTCCACATTCAAGAAGACAACTATATGCTCATACGTATGTTTTTTTTCATAATTTTTTTTCAATGATATTATAACACATATTTTTATTTATTTTTATCTATCTATTTTCAGGACAGCTATTCCACCTACAGATCATGACAGCAGAGCATAGATGCCTATGAGGACATGCATAGGCACCTTAGGGTTGGAGTGCAATATAGAGCTAGAGGGGAATATAGTGTATATAGATAATGGATTGGAGTTCAAGAGAAGAATGCGAGCATTATGCGACTCTTACCTGTGCCTTGTCCACTTGGAGTGGAAGTAAGTATATGTTTTACATATAAATTGAAATAAATATCTTATGTTTTATTTACATGATTTTTTAGTTTTCTAGTAATCATGATAAGAGGGATATATATACACAAAGGTACACGCACATGAGGTCACATGCATACATGTGTATGTGTGTATGTATGTATATATGTGTGGATATGCATATGTGTGTGTATGTATGTATGTATATGAGAGAGAGAGAGAGAAAAGAGTGTGACTAGAGGTACACATACATGCATACACACACATACACATCCATACACACACATACATGCACATTTACACACACATACACATACATGCACATTATCACATACACACACATACATTCAAATTTACACACACACATACACATGCATGCAGTTACACATGTATAATGAATACACACATAGACACACACACATACTCACATACACATAGACATACTCCTATACACATACACATACATAATCATAGGTACACACACATAGACTCACATAATCATACTTACATACATATATACACATACACATGGATACACATACACACACAACACATGCATACGCACATATAGATACACATACATACATACACATGCATACATACATATAGACACACATGCAAACAGTGTATATATATATATATATATATATATATATATATATATATATATATATATATATATATATATATATATATATATATATATATATATATATATATATATATATATATATCCTAATTCAAAAACCCTATTATAAATATTCTAATTTAGAAACCCTATTTCAAAAATCCTAATTCAAAAATACTCATTTTGATATTAGGGTTTTATAAATCTTAATTTAGAAACCTTAATGTAGAAACCCTAATTCAGTCCTCTAACCATATGATTGAAGTATATGTACACATTGCATCTATTCCTCAGACCGCCTACTAGAGAGATGTCTCTTCCCCCAACCTTATGCCTCTATGTATAGCTACGCAAATCAACGAGGATCATAATATATATAAAGATACATACACATCATGTAGATACACATACATAAATATAAAATGGAGTAGATACATTATGCATCACACATACATGCCTATATGCACACATGTATACATATACATGTGTACATATTTACATGTACACATTTACACATATATACATGTACACATCACATATACATACATGCATACATGTATACTTACACATGCATACACAATTATAAACACACTTGCATATATTACACAAATGCCTATCCATATATACACATGTGCATACTAACACATGTATACATATATCACACACATGCACACACATACATATACATGAAACACAAATATCTTTGACTTCAAATCTTTGTCCAAATCATCAATTGATGATTGTCTTGCACCAACAAATATCATACATTGGAATCGACATACATGAATAAAAATCATTAGTATTCCATACATAAATGAAAAATAAATTTTAAAACACAAATTTGAATATGTAAATTAATTTGAAAAGGTCTTCAATTAATTAGAGTTTTCATTGCAACACATGATAGGTGGAAAGTTTTCATTCCTCTCTAAAAGGTGTTGGCGGTCTATGCCATCCATAATTCCTTAATAATTCATCACGAACACCTAATGAAGTAATAGCATTGACAACTATGTATATTGCTATGTCTCTATTCATGTATGCTAATTCATGACTACTTTCACGCTCTTCAAATGTGCAAATAGTCATTGAACTATTATATCCTTGAGTACTATTTATTAAACCTACTATATTTCCATGCATGTAAGGTCTTCCATCAATATATAATCTTTTATTTTTTGCATGTGTAATCCCTCTACTAGTAAAAGAAGCTCCATTCATGCTTTGAACGTAGCATCCAAGTCGATGCCAATCTCCCCATCTGTAGGACCACAAAATGACATAAGAGTGACTTCAGAGTTCAGAGGCATATACAAATTGTCTACAATAAAGAGACCATGAACAACACCAGTGTAGTGGATGGAGCAATCATATAGCATGTGTATATGGTTGTATGTGTATGTTTTCTTTTGTGTGTATGTGTGCATGTATTTGTGTGTGTTTATTATAGTTTATTATTTTTAATACTATTTTAACATAAGTGTTTTAATTCATTTCAATTTGTTTATTTTCATGAGTTTAAATAAAATGATAGATTTATGTGACTCCTACTTGAGATTTGTTCACTTAAAACGGAAGTAAGCATTAGAAACCAGGAGTTTCGGGTATGAAGTTACATATAAAGTTTACATCTGATGAATGTGATTTTGGATCCATACTCTTGGTTTCTACTACTCTTTACACTAGATCTCTACTCATGTATGGTGATTCATTAATCTTTTCATGCTCATGTATGTGTGTGTATATGTATGTGTGCATGTGTGTCTATGTATATGTGTGTGTATGTGTATGTGTGTGGTATGTGTATGTGTATGTATATGTATGTGTATGTGTATGTATGTATGTGTAAGTGTTTGTATGTATGTGTAAGTGTATGCATGTGTGTATGTGTGTATGCATGTTTATAAATTTATTTTTTTTGTATATTGATCCCTTTTCTTTAGATTAAAATAAAAAGAGATATTGTATGGTAGAAAGAAATAAGACAAGAGCTGACATACCATTTGACATGTGGCAGTATTTTCAAAGATGGCTACAACTTCAAGAGTCATTTCCCTCAATAGAAGGTATGCAAAATAGTTTATATTAATATAAGTTATAATTTTCATATGTTTTATAAATGTTTTATATTTATTCTATGTACTTTGGCTTCATTAAATAAACACAGATTGTTGCAAAGAAGAGAGTTGAATCAATTCATATGTCACCCTTAGGCCAAATGGACCATCATGATTTTGTTGCTACATTTGTAAGTATTTGTATTATTGAAACTATATTTTTAACTTTATTTTAAAAACTAAGCATTAATCTTTTTTATTTGTTTAAATGAAGGGAAATGATTATGATCATTATCCTACGAAAAGAGAAATTGAATATGCTACATATTGTGGATATTAACATCTAAGTGAGAAGATAAGGGATCCTCCAGATGATTTTGCGAGTATTATTAAAATTGCTATTCTTTATTTTATTTTTATTGATGTTTTATATGTTTTATTAATTTTATATTTGTTATATGGAATACAAGAGTATTATTGAGAGGTCAATATGGATGAGGTGGAGAGACAAACACAAGAGGTATGATATCGATTGTCACAGGGTACTTACCCCTCTACCCATGATGCCTATTCAAATGCATCAGATCTTGCAAATGATCATGATAGTGTGGATCATCATGATGATGTGGATGATCATCTCACACACACACACACACATAAATATATATATATATATATATATACACACACATATATATATATATATATATATATATATATATATATATATATATATATATATATATATATATATATATATGTGTATGTATGTATGTATGTATGTCTGTATGTATGTATGTATGTATGTATGTATGTATGTATGTATGTATGTATGTATGTATGTATGTATGTATGTATGTATGTATGTATGTATGTATGTATGTATGTATGTATGTATGTATGTATGTATGTATGTATATATATATATATATATATATATATATATATATATATATATATATATATATATATATATTTCTCATATGAATGATGTTTTTAATTCATAATTTTAATAATTCTAGAGTTTTTCTTAAATTAATTTATTTTATTGAAGTAAATTATATGACTGAAATTTACTAATGATTTTAATTCTAGTTTATATTTAACATGTGACTTATTACTTTAATTGTATAATTCGTTCATATTATATGTGCGTTTGTGTGTGTATATGTATGCATTTACATGTAGTTGTGTGTGTATATGTGTGCATGCACATGTGGGTATGTATTTATATTTTTGTATGTGCATGTATTTGCATATGTGTATGTGTATGTGGTATGTGTATGTGTGTGTATGTGTATGTGCATGCATGTGCATGTATATGTGTATATCTGCATGTGAATGTGTAAGTGGGATTATGTTAATTTATGAAAAAAACTATTTAAATGATAGATAAACAATGAAAATTGTACTTAAAATAATTAGCTACATATTATGCTCGATGAACTTCTTGAATAACCTACAATAGAGAGAGAGAGAGAGAGATTGAAAGAGATAGAGGGAGAAAGAGGGGGAGAAAGAAAGAGAGAGAGAGAGAGAGAGAGAGAGAGAGAGTAGGAGAGAGAGAGAGTAGGAGAGAGAGAGAGAGATAGAGAAAGAGAGAGCTTGAGACATAAGCAGAAGGCAAATATTAGTGTTAGATCATTGTTTGATAAGATGCACACGAAATGAAAATAAAAATGCCATGCATTTTTTTCTCAAAAGCGAGCATCCTACAAGTGATGTGGACTTTTCACATATGTGATCCTCACAACTGTCACATATGCAACATTATTTTCCATTGCATATGTGATGCCTTTTTGCATCACGTATGCCACACTTTTTAACATTGCATATGTGGCACTCTTAATGTGTTGCGTATGCGACTCTCGCATATGTGACACTTTAATTAGCAGCATTGAAAGCTTGTAAATAGCATCATTTAAACATGAGTGCATGCTTGATGCTTAATGTGAGAGAATGTGCAATCACAAAGCGATGAAAATGTGTTGCATCAATGCTAGTCACTATGCCCCCTTATTCCTTGCAGTAAGATACTAGTCTTAACTTAGCCCCAAGGCTTGATGTCTTTGAACATGTATCTCCTTCTTTGTGATTATCACTTCTATAAAGTATGAGCATGAGTTACATCACAAATTGCAATGCACACCCGTTGATGTATGATATTGCATTCCTTAGGAGACATAGTTTTGATTATGCTTTTGCTCCTTATTAGGGCGAGTTATGTATGAGTGAATCAAGCATCCAACAGCCTACCGATAGAGAAGAACATCAAATGCATCTCCAAAATCATGATGATTCAACCATAAACCAATAATGATGGGAGTGAGAAAAGGTTTGCAATCTTGAAAGCCAAAAGGTTGCAATAATGTGTCAATGCATTTTGCTTGACACAAAAACATTTCCCCATCAACTTGCATAAATTGAGTGCTGAAATAATGATGTAAATGCTCTAAATCTGACATTTCAGAATGGGAATGCAAATCGACCTTAAATTCAACAATATGCATCTGATTAGGAGTAGTGAGTAGCATAGCACCCACATATAGAACAATGATAATAAATACATCATCTCCATGCTTAATATATGAGGTTCTCTTAGTTGGATTGTTCTCAAAATCATGTGCTAGCAAGTAGGTATGTATGTTCTCATACCAAGCACGTGGTTCTTGCTTCAAACCATATAATGCCTTTTTCAACATGCACACTTTGTTTTCACACCCTTTCTTCACAAAACCATGGGGCTCAAATACATGCACTTCTTCATGTAAGAAACCCTTAAAAAATGTAGTTTTTAATTCCAAGTGATTTACATTCCAACCATGATGAGTTGCAAATGCACAAATGCCATACATATTGATCATTCAACATGTGGGAGCAAAGTTCTCATCCAAATCAATGCCTCTCTCTTGAGTATAACCTTTGGCAACAATCCTAGCCTTATACTTATCAATTGTTCCATCATGCTTACATTTCAACTTGTATACCCATTTAGTGCCAACGACCTTTTTTTTTTGAGGCAAATCTCATAAAGAACAAGTACCATTCTTCATAATAGCATCATATTCTACTTGCATAAAAGAGATCCAATTTTTTGAATTATATGCTTCATCAAAAGAAATAGGATCATTGTCATCACAAAGACTAGAGACGGAAATTGAAGAAACAATTGATGCAAAGCAAGCACTATGAGAGCCTAGATGAGTATGATATGATAGAGGTGCATCTAATTTGCTATCTCTCAAAGTCTACACCAGCCATTTAGGCATAGTTTTTTCCTTTTCTATGTCAGTCATCTCATCAACAAGTGCATCATGTAGATGTTTATCATAAATGGAATGTTCTTCATCATCACTTGAAACCTGTAAAGGCTAAGAAATTACCTCATTTGGACTAGCACTTGACTATCCACCTATAAAAAGAGGCAACAAAGTGTCATACACATCTGTTGAGCTAATTGATGTCTCCTTGGTACATGAAATTAAGTACTGAATTTCATCTTTTGCAAAAAACAATAGAATGGCTAGACATAATGTGTTTAGCCTATGGATGATACAAATGATAGCCTTTGCTTTCAAAGAGATACCTAAAAAAATTATATTTCACTCCTTTATCACCCAATTTTCAGTGTTGTTGTTCAGGCACATATAATAGACAACCAAAGACACATAGATGAGCAATAGATGGCTTGGCACCATACCAAGCCTCATATGCAGTGATGTAGGGCAATCCTTTGGTGTGACATATGTTAAATACATAAGTTGCACACATAACAAGCTGAGGCCAAAAGTTGTGGCAGAGTCTAACTTTTGACCATACACCTCACCATTTCCATGAGAAATGTGTTCTTTCTTTTAGCAAATCCATTTTGTTGATGTGTATACAACATTGTACATTGATGTCTTATTCCATGCTCATCCAAAAGTTCAATAAAGTTAGAAGACATATGTTCCCCCTCTCGATCAAAACATTCCATTTTACATGGTGACAAAAGTTTTACCATAACTAGGAACTATTTGGAGCACATAGAAACTTCATATGTTTCTTTCAGTGATGCAGCCATGCATGCCTGGAAAAGTCATCAGTGGAAGTCACAAAGTATATGTAATTCCAAAATGCATAGGACCACAAACATCATTATGAACAAGGTGTAATTAATTTGCATCTCTAACTGAACCATCTTTTGGGAAGGAGGAATGTTGCATTTTCCCCAAATTATAGCTTTCACAAACATATTTAGAAGGTGCCTCAAGTTTGGGTGGAGAGGAACCCATTATAGATTTTGTAGGTGAATTAAACTAGAAAAATTCAAATGACCAAAATGTGCATGCCGAATCTTTGCATCTCAGATAGCCAAAGAATCACGAACTTAACATGCTAAGTCATTCACGAATTTTGCATAGTCTATGAGCTTATACAAGCCACAACATAAAATGCTAGAAGTAATAAGAACATCACCATTCGAGAGATCATAAATTGTACATCTATCATCTAAACAAATTTGACAATGAAGCCGATCTTGCTAATGTTGAAACTAATAATAGATTCTTCTTGATCCATGCCACATATAAGGAACTTGACAATGTGAAAGAACTGCCATTAGTAGTAGTCAATGAGCTTTTCAACTCTCATTAGAGGAGAAGAGGAGTTGTTAGTGCATGTGACAATAATCCTTGTAGGGGTAGGCTCAAGTGAAGTGAAGAAACGATGTTGCAAAGTAATATATTTGGTTGCATCACTATCGAATTACCAAGTATCCGATTCTACTACAAACATACAATGTTCATGTGAAGTGTCGGAATTGGAGGTCTATGGAAGCATGTGAACAACACAAGGAAGAAGAAGAAGAAGCTCGGAGCACAACGCACAATACTGAATATATTACTAAGAGAATGTATAAAGATAAGTAACCCATTAGGGCTATAGATGTATATATAAGTAGGGGGAAAACTTCGTAAAAGAGGAAAACAAAGCACCGGTGATCCTAGTGTGTTCACACACATTACTACCAAAATATATCAGCAAATCCCCTTGGGAGTGATGCAATGACAAAAGGAGCTAGCATTCATGTATAAGGAAGTGGTGAACTATGTGGAATCAATCTAGAAAAAGGAAGTAAGCCCAAAGCTTTGCGAAAAGCTTCAAACTTCTCCTTAGGCAGAGCCTTTGTGAAAAGCTTAGCAGCATTCTCCTGTGTGGGCACATATGCCAAACTGATCTCTCCAGTAGAGAACCTTTTCCTCACAAAATGAAAGTGCACCTCAATGTGCTTAGTGTGAGCATGGAACATAGGGTTCCTTGCAACTGCCAATGCACTATGACCGTTAGTGAAGATGGTCATGGCAGAAGATTGATCATGCCCAAATCATCCACAAGGCATCTGAGCCACACACACTCAAGAGTCACTATGAAAGTTTCCCTATACTCAGCCTCACAACTAGAAGTGTCCATAGGAGGCTTACTTCTTGATCAATCAAGATATGCATGAGCTACCAAGCATGAAGCAAAAACCATTCGAGGACACATGAGTGTCATAGCAACCAACCCATTCAAAGTCAAGAAAAGCATGTAAATCCAATGGTAGTGATCACCCCTTGGGATAAAACAATCCAAGTAGCTGAGTACCAATCAAGTAGCGAAAGATGTGCTTAACTGCATGACAATCCAAGGCAATGCATAAACCTGTTCATCTGTGAGACAGGAAACTGAATATCTGGTCAAGTATTCAGTGAGGAGCATGTCATCAACATAGACAACAATGATCAGAAGCACATCATTTGCATGCTTAATATATAAGGTGCTCTTAGTTGGACTGTTTTCTATGCAATCAAGTAGGCATGTCTCTTTTCATACCAAGCATGTGGTACTTTCTTCAAACCATATAATGCCTTTTTCAACATGCACACTTTGTTTTCATGCTTTTTATACACAAAACCACGGGCCTAAAAAACATAAACTTCTTCATGCAAGTCACCATTTAGAAATGCAATTTTAATATCCAAGTGATGTACATTGCAACCATGATGAGCTCCAAAATTTCTTGAGCATAACATTTTGCAACAAGCCTCGCTATATACCTATCAACTATTCCATCATGCTTACGCTTCAGCTTGTATACCCACTTAGTGCCAATGGCCTTCTTGCCAGGAGGCAAGTACATAAAGAACAAGTACCATTTTTCATAGTAGCATCATATTCTGATTGCATAGTAGCCATCCAATTTTCTGAATTTTGTGCTTCATCAAATGAAAGAGGCTCATTCTCATCACAAAGACTGGAGGTAGCCACATCATAGCAATCTAATTCAAAAGAAGCATTATGAGAGCCTAAACAAGTACGATAAGATAGAGATGCATCTAATTGGCTATCTCATAAAGTCTACACCAACCATTTAGGCATAATTTTTGCCTCCTCTATATCAAACCTCTAATCAACAAGTACATCATGTAAATCTCCATCATAAATGGAATGGTTTGCATCATCATGTGGAACCTGCAAAGGCTGAGAAATTGCCTCCCTTGGACTAGCACTAGATTGTCCACCTATAAAAAGAGGTAGTGTCATAAATATTTTTGGAGCTAACTGATGTCTCCTTAGTATATGAAAGTAATCGTTGAATTGCGTCTTCCACAAAAACAACATCATGGCTAACCAAAATACATTTAGTTTGTGGATGATAAAGACGATAGCCTTTGCTTTCACAACTCTACCCAAGAAAATTACATTTCACTACTTTATCATCCAATTTCTTGTGTTGTTGTTCAGGCACTAATGCATATCCAAGACAACCAAAGACATATAAATGAGCAACAGATGGCTTGCAACCTTGCCAAGCCCCATATGGAGTGATAAAATGCAATGCTTTAGTGGGACACCTGCTAAGTATGTATGTTGCACACATAATAGCCTCAAGCTATAAATTATGTGGTAAAGTCTGATGACCATACACCTCGCCATCTCTATTAGTGACTTGTTCTTGATTTCTGCAACTCCATTCTATTGAGGTGTATGTGACATTGTACATTGATGTTTTATCCCACATTCAGTCAAAAATGAATTAAATCAAAAGACATATACTCCCCCCCTAGATCAAAATGGAGGGTGCCCATTTTACATGCTGACTAATTTTCAGCCAAAACGAAAAATTGTTTGAAGCACATAAACACTTGAGACTTTGCTTTCAGTTGATATACTCATGCATACCTTGAAAAATTACCAATGAAAGTCACAAATTAAAGGTGCTTCCCAAAAGAAGGTGTTTGCATAGTACCATGAACATCACTCTGAACAAGCTGTAATTTTTTAGTTCATAATGAACCATCTTTTGGGAAGAAGGAACACTACATTTTGCCCAAAATATAGGATTCGCAGACATGTTTACTAGGTTTCAAGTTTGGGTAGAGAGGACACCATTTTGGATGTCTGCAAGTGTAGCAAACTAGCAAAATTCAGATGAACAAAGCATGCATGCCAAAGCTTTGCATTTGACATAGCCTAAGAATCTTGAACTGCATTCTAAATCATTCATAGATTTTGCTTAATCTATGGGCTTATACAACCCAATACATAAAATGCTAGAAGCAATAATGATGTCGCCATTTGATAGATCATGAACTATACATCTCTCATCAACAAATTTCACAACCAAGCCGATCTTTGCTAATGCTAAAACTGATAACATATTTTTCTTGATCCTGGCACAAATAAAGCATATGACAATGTAAAAGAACTACCATAACCAGTAGTCAAAATGATCTTACCAACTCCCATGACAAGATAAGAGGAGTTATTGGTGCATGTGATAGTATTCCCTATAGGGGCAAGCTCAAGTGAAGTGAAGTGACAAAATTGCACTGCAAGGTAATATATTTGGTTGCCCCACTATCAAAGTACCAAACATCTTAGTCTACTTGCCGATATACACTATTCATGATAAGATGGGTAATAATTGCAAACAGTAGTAAATGCCCATTTTTCATTCTCCACAAGATTTGCAGACTCTAATTTGGGTGTAGAGGCCTCTGCAATAGCCATTCCAACCCCTTTTTTCTTTGCCTCTTTTGCAGCGAGCTTTGGACAACTCTTTATGACATGATCATTTCGTTTACTGTATTTACAAAGTAATTTCTAATTTTTTGTTTTCTTGTCATCTTTCTCATCCTTCTTTGATTCTTCCTAGATTGATATTCTTGCATTAGAACATAGACCAAATCCTCAAATGTTAAGGCATTTGGATTGTCTTTCATCATCAATGGAAGATTAGAAGCAAAACTCTGATATGAATCTAGAAGACCATTGAAAATGGTCTACACAAGTGAACTGTCTAGCGAGACTCCATTTATAGAATAATGGCATGTTTGATAGACAAGGCTATCGATGCATGTGCTTGTGCATCTCTACCATCCCATCAAAGTCGCTTTGTAATAGGTGCGATAGGATCTGCGACATGACTAGGAAATTGAAGATCATCTTCAACACCATCTATATCACCTTCAATAGCTATATTTAGGTGTAATCGGATGTTTTCAACACTCGGCACAATATTCCACAACACTTTTGCTATCCATACATGACACATTATATATGCCCCGAATGGTTAATTAGTACCATTTAAGTTGTCCTCAAAAACCAACATACATAATACATCATTGCTTTCAACCATGGTCATTCATTAAATACCTTGATGCAAAAAATTGATTATATCTCAAAAAATTGAACCAACTGTTAGATTTTGAGGTCTACCAAAGCACACGAACAACACAAGGAATAAGAAGAAGCTTGGAGCAAAACACAATATAGAACATATTACCAAGTGAATGTACAAAGATAAGTGATTTCTTAGGGTTCTCCAATCTCATGTGAACACATGGGAGGAGAGAGAGTTGTGATTGCTCCCTCTCTATCTTCTTCAGCTTTCCATAGAAGCGGTGCTACGTGCTTCTCTAACCAATTGCACAAATAAAATGTGTTTCACACATGAACAACCTACTCTATAACACTTTTGTGTGGTAAAGAAGAAAAAGAATTCTTGCACACATGGAGACAACAATGGGACACATAGCAGATGAGTAGTGGGCCATCGTGTAGAATATCGGAACTATGAGAAGTAGCATATGAAGGGAAGCAAAAAAACAATATAAATTATAGAGATGAAGAGCATAACAGATAAACAAAACTAGATAAGAAGAAGTGATATTCTCTGTACAAGAAATGATTGTATAATCACAATGATTGAATATCAACAACTCTACAAAAATGCATTCCTAAGATCTTTATATAGAGTTTTGGAAATGAATCTGTACCATTGAATTGTTTCACAAAAAATACAGGAGGATAGTTAAAGAACTAAAGGAATGGACTATAACTAAAAAGTTACTCAACAACTTTTTCACAAAAGTAATGGATGCTAATTTAAAGCACTAAAAGGAATGGTCAACTTTCAATGACCCCTGTTTTTACAAAAATTAAGCATCTAACGTTCCAAAAGAATCGTTATTCACTAAAGGTTCTTCTAAAAATAACCGTGCATAATATTCTCCCTCTCAAGCTTTACTTGAATATTGTAGCAATCCAATCAACTGTTTGAATCTTTGTATCTTTGTTCAATCAAGAGGTTTTTTTCATCATATCTACAAGCTGATCCTTTGAAGATATAAAGGAAATGTTGATCTCTTTGGATACTACTTTCTCATGAACATATTGGTAATGAACTTCAATATGCTTGATATGTGCATGGAAAACTAGATTAGCTGCCAAATGTATACTACTCATATGGTTGCCATATATTTGTGGAGTTATACAAGAAAGATGTAAATTTTTAAATAACTTTTTGAACTACATTACTTCACATGTCAATTCTGCAAGCACACGATACTCGTGTTCTGTAGATGAAAGCATCACCATTGGCTATTTCTTTGAGCTCCAAGATACAAGATGTTTTCTAATCATTAATATGTAGCCACTCATGCTACGTTGGTCATCTTTATTTCCTACCCAATATGCATCACTAAGAGCTTTAATATCAATATTATTATCATCTGAATAAAATGAACCATCATTCAAAGTGCCTTTCAAATAGCATAGCACACGCTTAGCCGCATTCCAATGTACATCTATAGGATTGTGCATGAACTATGAAAGTACTCCAACAGCGTGACCAATATTAGGTCATGTACTTATAGCATACAATAATGATCCAATCAATGATTTATACATGTTTACACTTTCAAAATGAACACCATCATTTATACTCAATTTTACATTAGGATCCAAAGGATTTGCAGCTGCTTTACATTCTGACAAACCAAAATTTTGAAGTAAATTACATATGTACTTCTTTTGATTCAACCATATACCATGCTTATCATAAATAACTTCAATCCCTAATGCATAATGTAGAATTTTGAGATCTAAAATCTTAATTCCATGCCAATTTTCTTCTCAATTTCATCAATCTCATCAACATCACTTCTTATAATGATAAGATCATCAACATAAATGCAAATATAGACACATTGATTTGTTATAAACTTCACATATAAAGAAGGATCTACTACACTTGGTTTGTATCCTTGAGCTTCCAAATAGCTTATCAATCGATGATTCCAAGCTATGGGTGCTTGTTTTAGACGATATAATGCTTTTGTTAGCTTGCAAACAAAATTTGGATACTTTTCATCTTTAAATCCTTCCGGTTGCTCCATATAAACCTGTTCTTGTAATTGACAATTCAAAAATGTATTTTTAACATCAAGTTGAAATATATTCCAACATTTACTTGCTGAATACTTAAAACTATTTGTATAGTTGACATTCTTGCAACTAAGCTATATGTCTCTTCATAATCAATTCCATATGTTTGTGCAAAGCCTTTTGCAACTAACGTTGCTTTGTACCTTGAAATAGAACCATCACTATTTCTTTTAATAAAAAATACCCACTTATTTCCATGGTTTACCTTCATCTTATTATCTCGTGACACAAGATGCCATATTTGTTCTCATACAATGCATTTATTTCTTCTTGCATCACATTTGACTAATTGGAAGCATGAAGGTTCCTGTTCTTCAATAACTTTTGAAATAAAAGTTGAATGTGAAACACAATAAGAGTCAATATACCTTTGTGTGAGCTTTCTCCCTCTTGAACTTCTCCTAAGTTCATGTTCATGTTTCATCAAATTAGATTTAGAACTTTTATCAATTTCTACATCATCACTTAACTCAACAAGCTTTGCTTTACCTTTTCCTTTCTCTTTTGATGTAGGTGATTTTTATTCATTATGATGATTCTCATCTTTTGATTCTTACTCCTATAGTATCATTTAAACCATCGTCAATTTCTTCTTGCATTTCTTCTTGAACTTGCAAAATAGGATCCGTATACCAAGACAACAACTCATCAAAATGTACATCACAACTAACAATAATTTCCTTACTTATTGGATTAAAGCAGTTATATCCTTTTTTATTATCTGCATAACCCATGAAAATATATTTCTCTTCTTTTGGCTCTAATTTAGTTCTCAATTCATATGGAACCATGGCAAAACAAACATAATCAAACACACTCAAGTCATCAATAATAGATTTTCTATTATACCAAACCTCAAAAGGAGTTACATTATGTGTTGTAGATGTTTGCATACGATTCATCAAATATACTGCTATATTTATTGCTTCATCCCAAAACCTTAATGGGATATGCTTTTCGATTTAACATCGCTCTTGCTATTTTTGCAATGGTCCTCTTCCTTCTTTCAGCCATTCCATTTTGATGAGAAGTATATCTACGAGTGACTTCTCTTTTTATACCTTCATTCCAAAGACAATCATTAAAAGTTCTTGAAAAATATTCAATACCACCATCATATCATAACCTTTTGATTACCTTTCTTGTTTGTTTTTTTGCCATTGCTTTGAATTCGGCAAAGCAATCAAACACATCACTCTTATGCTTAAGAAAGTACAGAAGAGTCATTCATCTAAAATCATCCACAAAAGTAACATAATACTTACTATCTGCAAGTGATGGCTCCTTCGTAGGACCCCAAACATTAGTATGCACCAATTCTAATAAATCCTTCCTTTGCAATTTTGTACTAGAAAAAGGATTCCTTGCTTGCTTACCAAATTGACAAGCATCACACAAATGTATCATATTTTGTTTAGAAATATCAGGTAAACCAATAACAATCTACTTTGATCCATGTCCTTCAACTTATGTACATTTACATGTCCTATTCGCTTAGGCCATAACTCAATTTGAAAAATCTTATTATGACCAACTGAATAATAAGAAACAAAATTAGGAGTTACATCCAACATAAAAAGTCATCCTTGTCATTGACCCTTTGCCAAGAATTTATAATTTTGTTTGGGATTTTCAACAAAACACCTAGATTTGTTGAACCATACTTGATAGCCACACTCCACCATTTGACCAACTGAAATAAGATTTTTACTTATAGAAGTTACATGAAGAACATCTTTTAAAACTTTATTGCCTTTTTGATCCTCAAAACACACATCTCCAACTTAGGCTATTTTGTGCATTGAACTTTCACTTGTTTCAACCTTACCATCAAACAAAGGTGCATGCAAATTAGCAAACCGATCAGCATTATTGCTCATATGATTACTACATCCACTGTCAACATACCATATATCATTGCTATGAGTTGCATCTATACTCACATTCATCATTAGTACATTATGATTTTGTTCCTGAACAAAATTACCTTGTGTATGATTTTGCCTTGCATATCCATCTCGCCCTTGATTATGCCAACAATCATGAGACACATGGACAACTTTACCACAAGCATAACATGTAATAATTGGATTACATTGATATGCACTATGTGTTTTTCCAAGGTAGGAATGCCTCCCCCTACCACACATATTCATATCTGAGTTGCTTGCATCGTAATTGTTGTTTGTTTGATTTCTACCTCCATGATCTCTGAAAGTTCCTCTCCTGCATAGTCTGTCCATCATTTATATTAATTTACCTTTCTTCATAGACTGTCCACCATTTATCTTAATTTACCTTTCTTGATTTAGCTTTTTGCATAGACTATCCACCATTTATATTAATTTCTTATGTTATCATAAGTGAGACCAACTCATCAAAATCAGTTAATTCCTCTCTCACAAATACAAAAGTTGTAAAAGCTTTCCATTTTTCATCCTGTTTTAAACCATTTAAAACAAATGCAACTAAATCATCATCCTCAATTATGCATGAAATTGAACCAAGTGCATCAACAATTTTCTTAATTTTTAAAATATATTCATTTACCAACCATCGTACATCTTTTTGCAAATGATTTAACTCATTCTTGAGTTGAATATGCCATGCCTTTGTTGTCATTGAGAATAGTCGTTCCAATGTTTCCCAAATCTCCTTACTTGTTTTCAAGTCCTGTATATGCCCTATCATAATTGACTTAGTATTTTGTGATAATACAAATATTACCTTTTTGTTCTATTCATTCCACCTTTGATATTCATGGATTTGTTGTGCCATTGGATTTTGATCTAGCAAGTCTAGTTGAGGTTTTGTCCCACTAATTAATCCATGCATATTCCTATCCATAAGATATGCAGACATGCAAAAATGCCACACTTGATAGTTGGTTTTGCTCAACTTCTCTATTTGACTATTTCCATCGGTCATCATAAAAGTACGCATTTGCAAAGAATCACCTCATTCATGCCGCATCTTATGCATATACCTCATGTGTAGCAACTCTGATGCATCAACCAACTTTGATGCCAATGCTGAATATTGAAACTCTAAGAAGTAGCATAGAATAAAATATGAAGGGAAGCAGAAAAATAGTATAGACTATAGAGATGACAACAGAGAACATATGAAAAAAACTAGATAAGAAGAAGTGAAATTCTTTGTACAAGAATTGACTGTATAATCACAATGATTGAATATCAACAAAAGAGAACGTATGAAAAAAATTAGATAAGAAGAAGTGAAATTCTTTGTACAAGAACAATGATTGAATATCAACAAAATAGTATAGATTACAGAGATGACAAAAGAGAACATATGAAAAAAAACTAGATAAGAAGAAGTGAAATTCTTTGTACAAGAACTGATTGTATAATCACAATGATTGAATATCAACAACTCTACAAAAATGCATTCCTAAGCTCTTTGTATAGAGTTTTGGAAATGAATCTATACCAATGAATTGTTTCACAAAAAATAATGGAGAATAATTAAAGAACTAAAGGAATGGAATATAACTAAAAAATATGTTCAACAACTTTTTCACAAAAGTAATGGATGCTAATTTAAAGGGCTAAAAGGAATGGTCAACTTTGAATGATCCTTTTTTTACAAAAATTATGGATGATACCTAAAGTGCTAAAAGAATGGTTATTCACTAAAGGTTATTCTAAAAATAATAGTGTGCAATACATCACCCTCTCCATAGCAACCCTTTTATATAAACCATGAGGTCTTAGTAAGAAACTCCTAATTCCACTCATTTCTAACCACCACACCTACTAAGGTGAGGCCCATGAAGCAAGGTCCTCTAGCCATACATCCATAAACTAACGTCTAGGGCCTTATTCTAAAACATATCCAAGGCCCCAAGCACCAATAGATGACCCACATTCACACTGCTCTATGCCCACATGCCAGACGTCATACACACCCATGGATGGCATACTTCCTTGCCCATCCTTCACATATCTTACATGGGATAATTCTCTTCACCCTCCTTCCTGTGCAAAAAAAAACTCATGCATCCATCCTCCTAGCCCCATCCTTTTTGGTTGTTAAGCTTTTAGATTCTCGGCATATTCTTGGAGCTATTGAACTCTTTTGTCTCCCTTTGCAACTCAAAGCACCTTCCTTCCATTGCATATCTCCAAAAACAAGAACTATATAAGGCGCATCCATATTCTATCTATTAATTATATAGAGTCCATATATACAATCTATCACTCTATATGAAGATAGGCTTGAGCCCTTTGCTTCGTCCATGGTGGATTTAACCTATTACTTGTTCTAATTTTTACTTGAAGAGGAACTTAACTTTGGTGTCTATACTAAAGTTCTTCCACCCAAACCAATGGTGTATAAGCACTTGTGTGAATTCCTTCATCATATATAAGGAATCACAATAGTGCTTTGCTTCTCTTCATTCAGCCGAAAAAGAGAACTTGGTGACCTCGAGTACGTTCAAAGTGATGGGGCATATAGCTTGGAGTGTAGTGGATACTTGGACTCTTGAAGAGGACGGGATGAATTCATTGGAGTAAATCTTGGAAGATACTCTCTCTTATGTGACCTATAGGGGAGTTCTCTCTTGATATTAATATTCACTTTGAGCACACACTTGTTTCGTTCCTTTCTAAATTCCAAGGTAGTAGCTGGCTATGATGGAAGGTAGGATGCCGTAAGAAAATGAAAATGATAATCATGTTCCTTGGCTTTAAGGAGAAGATGAAAAAAAGATGCAATCCTCAATTTCTTGCAAAAGTGGTGAGTTATGCATTAGCTTAATAAAACCTTGGAACAATGTAAAGAAATAGGTTAGTCTATCATAAGGTCCCCATGCATATAATGAAGTGGTGTGATGGTGATGGACCATGGTGGATTCCCCTACACAAGAGCTTCATGATGATACCCTTGCAATACAAATCTAGCTCTAGATATCACACACAGTACTCCTCACGAGACGTGTAGAATATGCAGAAATCCCATAGTTCATGGATAGCATGTCTCATAATTTCTAGGTTTTACAAATGTGATCAAACTTATAGTCTGTCGTTGACCAAACCACTATATGTTTTATAACATAACATATAAAAAATTGTTTGGTAGCCATTTGGCCTTTCACATGGACACTAACGATGAAAATCTTCCACTAAAGGACAATAAGGCCAAAGCTAACTATGTGAGATAATAAAGAATGAAAAAGGATACCTGGGTGTAAGTATAAAAACTATACCTACAACCTAATAGAGATGTTACATAGTGTATAAGTAACTATGCAAGATCATGAATCAAGTAACCCCTATCAGGTGTCAATGATATGGAAATCTATATGGTAGAGCTTTATTCAAAGCATTTGCAATAATATCTTGAGGATGAACCTTCTCAAGAATAATGCACTTAGTGGCTAAGCAGTCTCTAATGAAGTGATACCTCATCTCAATGTTCTTGGTCTTTGCATGATGGATTGGATTCTTAGCCAAAGCAATAGCACTCTGACAATCACTCAGCAAACAAGGTACCTGCTAAGGTAGACCCATATCACAAGCAAAACGAGAAAACCAAAATGCTTCATTACATGCCTCACTAGCTACAACATACTCTGCTTCTTTAGTGGAAAGAATTTTACATTCTTTAAGATGAGATCTCCAAGAGATATGAACTTTAACAAAGTGAAAAATGTACCTTGATGTAGACTTTTGGTTATCTACGCAACTAGCATAATCACAATCTGTGTAACCAATGATGGATGTTGTTCCTCTACCCCAAGCATAGACACTTGTCCTTAGTGCCACTCAGATATCTCAAAATCATCTTGACTACTTCCCAATGCTTCTTGCAAGGATTATACATCTATTTACTCACAACTCCCACTACAAATGCAATGTCTAGTCTTATAACTACCATAGCATACCAATAGTTGATTTATAAAGTATTTTGGTCATGAATTCCTTTTTCTCATCTGATTTGGGGTAATCATCGTCGCTCAATTTCACATATGTAGCTAAAGGTGTACCCAATGCCTTGCCACCTTGCCTATTGAACTTGTGAAGTACTTTGGATATGTATTCACTTTGAGACAAGTATATACATCTTTTACTCTTATCACGAGTAATATGAATACTAAATGTCTCACTCATCTTCTTTTTGAGCAATGACAAGTCATTAGAGGATTCCCAACAATCAACATATCAACCACATAAAGTATCAAGCATATCAAGGCTGACATTCGAGCATCTCTTTGTGTAGAGAGAATGATCCTCATTGCTTTGAGAATATCCTTGAGACTTCATAAAAGCGTCAAACTTTTGGTACCATTGTCTAGTGGACTGTTAAGCTCTTCTTTAGCTTACAAACTAGACTTTCTTTGCTAAGAACTACATAACCCTTTGGTTGTTCCATATAGATCTCATCTATAAGATCTCCATGCAACAAAGCAATTTTGACATCCATTTGGAATAGCTCTAAGTCCACCATCGCAAGGAATCCAGGAAACATGAACAGTGGAGTCATCTTGACTACTGGAGAGAAGATTTCCTTGAAATTCACACCATGTTGTTGCTTAAAACCCTTTGCAATTAGTCGTGCTTTATACTTTGGAGAATCACTTTCCGATGTGAGTTTCAACTTATATACCCATTTACATGGTAAATCTTTCCTTTGGCAAAGTTATCAAATCCCATGTACCATTCTTGCGAATAGAATCCAATTCACTCTTCAAATTCAAACTTGGAACATATCTATTAGGTGGATGTGTGACACGTGCAAAATATCTCAACGATTACTGAAGAGAAACATTTGGAGACTAATATGGCTAGATGTTCTCCTAAACATCCCTATGTGTAGCATTCTTATGCATACTAATTGGATGACTAGTATCCTCAAACACCACTCTTCTCACTTCAACCTCCTTAATGAGCTCTTTATGCATCTTAGAATCATTGAAAATTAAATCACTATTTTTTATCACTAACCATGATTCAAGATGTCATAAGTGATATCCAAATTGGTCTTCTTGACCATATCCAAGAAAAATGCATTTTTTTGAATAACCATTCAGCTTTTGCCTAAGATTATTGGGTATATGAATATACACTTCACACCCGAAAACTCAAAAGATGATCATAGTATGATGTCTTCCGTGTCCATAACTCTTGTGCCACTTTCAGACCTTTGACAATACTAACACAAATCTATGATGATCACTCACATATGTATACAATGATGAGTGAAAATAAAACTGAAACATTTGAGTCCTTGAAAAGAAAGGAAAATCCGGATAAAAAGGAGATTTCTTCCAAGAAACCATGCATCTTCAAGGGTTAAACTCCCTCAAGATGATTTCATGAGAGCCTAGAAAGAGAATATTTGCTTTAAGTGCCTTTCCGCATGTCATCATAATAAAAGTTGTCCCACTAGAGGGGCTTTTAAGAATGCCCATGTGGATAAGAGTAAAGGAAAACATTAGGTCCATTTGACACAAACCTTGGATCTGAGCAGGTCCTAAATTTATGAATAAGTGGATGTGATACACAGTGATAACATGCACCAATGTTGTTTAACCAACTAGATGTGGGCTCCTCTAGAGTTTGGACCCCATGAACTTGTGAAATTGATCAATGAAAGCATGATAGATGATTCTACCAGCCACAATTTCCTTAACTTTGCACTAGTAAGGAAACTCAAATTACCCCAATACCATTCTCCACATATGTGATCTTAGTGCTTCAAGGAAAGGATCAACGAGTTTGGGACAGAATGATCTCTAATTTGGAAGTTGAAATTCAAGGATTTAAAGACAAAATCGACTTCCAATTTATGACTATGGATCACATCAATGCAATTTTTGACCGAGAGTGGCTATGGAGTTTGCGAACCTCTCTACAATATAGTTAGTTGTTGAATACCATGGAATTTACATAGAATGGAATGGTGCAATTGATTCATGGAACATGAAGTTCTAAGTTCCCCTTCAATTTCATGTATCAAATTTTAGAATAGCATCATGATGCAAAAGAATTTATGCTTCTTTTGATTAATGTAATTTTTTATGATAATATGAAACAAGTCTCTTATGCCTCATGTTCTGTTCCATCAACTATTTTATGTAAATTTAAAGAACGTTTTATTTAGTTTAATTATGTGTTTCCTTAGGGACTCCTTGATAGCTTGCCACCTCAAGAGGGCTTGTTGACCATGCCATCGAGTTCTTCTCAAGTACCCAAAAAATATGTAAAACATCCTATGAACTCCCCTTTTTCCAATTCACATGCAAAAGCAATTCATCAAGCCTAGCCAACTCCCTTAGGTAGCTCCCATCCTTCTAGTTAAAAGGAATATTGCTTGATGTGAATTCGTGGTGACTATAGGGTCTTAAATAATATTGCAGTCACAAATAAGTTCCCAATGCCCCAAGTTCATGATCTATTTGATCAACTTCTTGTGACACTCTCTCTTCCAAGATAGATGTATGCCAACTATATCACCAAAAATGAATAATGGTTGATGATTTTCAAACAATTGATTTTCAGACTCAGCATGAGTCACTTTGAGTTTTGGTTATGCCTTTTGGCTTAACAAATACCCCCATCACGTTCATGGCTCTAATGAATACAATCTTGCACTCATTTTTTCACAAAATCTATGGTCATTTTTCTCGATGATATCCTCATTTTTAGTAAAAATGACTCAAAACATGCTAAACATCTACAAAAAGTCTTTAAAGTGCTTTGAAAGAATCAGTTATATGGTAAAGAATCCAAGTGTGAATTCAGAAGTTAGATATCTTAGCCATGTGATTTTTGCCAAGGGGTCTCCAAAGTTTTCTTCGGATGATAGGGCATTATCAGAAATTTATTTCAAATTATGCCAAGATAGTAGTACCTTTGACAGATCAACTCAAGGGTAAGTCATGACTCCTCATAATGGGTGGTGAACAAGAAAAAGTATGCAACATCTTAAGCAAATTGCTGCATTGGCCCTTATTCTATGAATAGTAGATCCGAATAAACTATTGGTGATAGAAACCAATGCTAGTGCACATGCAATACGAGTTGTTTTGATTCAAGAGTCAACCATAGCTTTTGAGAGTAAATATTAAACGTAACCCAATAGAATTATTCCAACTATGAACATGAAATGTTTGCAATTATAAATGGATTGAATAAATGTCATCATTTTCTTCATGGAACTAAAGTAACTATAGTTTTCGATAAGAACAGTATGAAATGGTTTGAAAACCAACTCGATTTAAGAATCAAAAAGGTAATATGGGCCAAAATCCTTCAGGAATTTGATTCTCAAGTCGTATACTTAAAAAGGGGGATTTCAAGATAGTAGAAGATACATTAAACCGCATGCCTATGTTGAGCATTTTATTTTGGTACAAGTACAATCACTTAATAAAATCAATGAAAGGATTGTGTAAAGAAAATCTAGGCTATAATCAAGCATGGTAGGCGATCGAAGAAGCAAAAAATAAAATTGAAGAATTCTTGTCTAAGTAGTTCGAGAATTATTTAATTCAATATGCTTTCTAGTTGCACGAAAACAAGATTTGTGTACCCAATAACCAAAAAATCAAAATCAAAGTTTTATTTGAATGCCATGATGCCCACAGTACCAGCAATCTTAATGTCAACAAGACGCAAGTTAGTAACACGTCATTTTTATTTGCCTTGTACATAAGGATGTACAACTATGTTCTAAGTTGTCACAAATGTCAATCCAATAACTTGAAATGGCTTAGGAATTGAAGGCCTTCTGCATCAATTAGAGATACCTAAAGAATAATGGAAAAATAATTCATAATGAGCTTACCAAGAACACAGATATGATATGATTCGATCTAGATCATAGTTTACAAATTAAGTAAAATGGTCAAGCTCACTCCAATCCACACTACAATAAAGACCTTAGAATTTGCTAAGTTGTTTGTGAAACATCTACATTGAGCCTATAATATACCAGAAGATTTAGTTTCTCGTACAAATAGAAAGTTCACTGGTATTTTTGTGGAGAGCTATTTTTAGTTGGATGAATACAAAGCGTTCCATGAGTATGAATAACCATCCTTAGATGGATTATCAAATTGAATGAATCAATCAAGTTTGGCAAGACATGTAGAGAGCATGTGCCTCCAAAACAAATGGATTTGGATGACTATATGTGGAGTTCTCTTACAACAATGATAATCATGCTTCAATTGGATTTAGTCCATTCATATTGATGTATGAGTTCTGACCAAAAGCCCCTTATGCAGTTGTTCTTCAACACAAAGGATTCTAGGCAACTCGTGAATTCTTAGAGGAAATAAGATTCAAGTTGAAGTTTCCATGGGATAACTTAAAGAAAGCCCAAGATTGCGCAAGAGTGCATGCCCATCTCAAGCGAAGAGAAGTTTCTTTTCAAGTCAAAGAATAAGTGTACCTTTGAGTCTTGGAAAAGTCTCAAACACTAAAAAATGGAGCCTATCCTAAGCTCTCTCTTAGATTTTGTGACCCTTTCAAAGTATTGATAAAGTTTGGATCAATGACATGTGAAGTTGAAATCTCAAAAGATTGTTGGGTTCATCGAATCCACACAAGTCCACTTAAGAAAAGTTGATTGATTTCAAAATCCAACCTCAGTGAGGATTGTTGGGTTCATCGAATCCTTACAAGTCCACTTAAGAAAAGTTGATTGATTTCAAAATCCAACCTCAGTGAGTTAAATCTATGCCCCATGAGTTTGAAAAGGTGCACTTGAGAAAAGTGTACCTAAAGTCAGATATATAGAGAGTGCTTACTCGAATGGAAAGATAGGACAGAGGAAAGTGCCACATGGGAACATGTTAGTTCCTTAGAAAATAGGTTTCCCTCTTTTCAAGTATAAATAGGAAGATTTCAAAGAGAAATGATGACCATGCTCAGTTAGATCACAGGTTCAGGGAAATTCTATTTTATAGCTCATAACTTGAAGCATATTTTCATTAAAGAAAATGTTTTTCAAGGGGGGGGGATGTTATAAATCCACTTGGCTAAGGATGAAAGTCAAGTTAATATTATGTTCATTTGGAGTATTAGACAAGGTATTTGCTTAGCTAGTGGTTAAGTATTAAGAGTGGGATGGAGGATGTATTCAGTTCTATCCCTATAGGTGCATAAAGAGCAGTGTATTGCCCAAGAGACCCTAGAGATCCTAACTAGAGTTAACTAGAGTGTCCACCAAGACTTGAATACAATCAAATTGGACATGCCACTTCGATTAAGTGAACTAACTTCTAGTTAAAGTATGTTTTTCATGCAGTGTTGTAGATCACACATGTAAAAGGTGGCTCTAATTAACACCAAAAGCTACTGCATTAACTCCAAAATTTACCCTCAATCTTGAAGGTTATATAATAAATGGTTGGATGGTGACTTGTTTATCATTTTCATAAGGATAAAGGCATGATATTAACATCCTTATTGAAGGGGTATGGTTATAACACCCCAAGTCAGCTTTGGAATGTGATTTCCCTCCATTAGGCTCCTACTTAGATATATTTTCTCTCTATTTTGTGATTTTATTTGAGATCAACCAAAGATCTATAGTATGTTTTGCATGCTTCAAAGTAGACACTATGATCTACCACTAAGAATTACAATTAGATGTCCTATAAGTAAGAACCATACATTCCAAAATAGCCAACTTGCACTTAACATCCTCTACCCATGTGTAGATATATATGTGTACTTATGTGATTGTTTCTCACACTTGACATAAAGATTATTGGTGATGTACGGGGCTAAGACATAAAATTACATAAGTCCCCAAAGGTTTGTGTTATTGAATGGGCAGTATATGCAATTCAATGATACTGTATCTCTTGATGATTTTAAACTCACAAAGGTGGACCTCTCAACAACTTAAACTCACTCAAGCTAATAGAGCCTAGAAGACAATATGTCAGTGAATGAAATTAAAATGCAATACCAATAGTACAAGACAAAATATTCTCTCAAAATCAAAATCCACAGCTACATAAAAAGAGGAATAATGAGAACAACAAGAAGGGAGAGACAATCAACTAGAGATAAATAGAAAGAGAAAACTAAAATGAAGGTGCACTACAAAACAAGGATGCACAACAACTAGCCAATACAATGGAATATCACCAAGCACAAATAACCTCCAATTCTCCACTACTAGGTTGCTTTGCTCCGTAGATGGTGAGGCATTGATCAGATGCTACAATGTAGATAAGAACAATCTCCTTTCCCTTCTCAATATGTATGGATGTCATCAATGTGTTGTTTGTAAAAAAATAACAACACACCGGAATATACCAATAGATAGAGTTGAGAGAAAAACGCAAAAAAAGATAGACATAGACTAAGAGATAGAGAACTCAAATTCTCAGATTTCCAAGCATAATGTAGTTACAACGATGGTGTTGTCCACCCATGCACTCTTGATGTGGAGCTTAGATAGTGATCTAGACAGGCTCTAGATGAAGGGCTTACTAGTGTGCAATGCTACGTAAAGCTCAACCTAGGCCATGCTTATATAGCGTTTATAAGGTGATCCAGTATAGATAAACATACTTGGGAGATTCAAAATAGTCAGTAAAATATACAATCTAACAATACCTCCATGATGAGAAGTCCTGCCGTCTTGGCCCTACCGGCTAAGGGGATATACCCCCTAGACCCCACAGAAGGGGACAAGCCCTCTTTTGCACCCCCCCCATTAAGGTTCTATGAGGAAACTACACGATGCGATATGGCCTTTATTTTTGCCTTGAATGGAAACCCAATGGCTTAAAAAGTTTATGCCCTACCTAACATAATGAATAGGCTCACAAAGATCATCTATAACCATCAACTATCACACATAAACCTCATTTAACTTAGAAGTTAGGGTTCCAAAAATGTCTAGAACCTCACAATGGCTTCTACTCATAATGGGGGCCTTAAGCTATTGAAAGTATATTTTTTTTAATTTATGGAACATAAAACACATTTGAAAGCTTTTTGACATCCCCATTAGAGTTAGGGAAAGAAATCATACCTTCGCCCTCTATAGGACATCTTGCATTGTTGCCTACCTTTACTGTGATGGGATCCTTTAGAGGCTGTAAGGAATTGTAAAGGTCTTTTCTGCTCATCATGTGAAGAGATGCACCACTGTCCAATACACATGAGTCATCCATTCCTGAATCTTCAGCCAAGGAGCATATCTCTTCTATCGTAACAAATAATTCAAGCTCTATTTCCATTGTGTTGGCAAACTCCTTGCCATTGCCACCTTTTGAAGAGCCATTCTTCTCTTCTACGTTCTTGATGTGAGAGTCATTTCTTCTTGCAGTGGAAACACTCTCCCTTGAACCTCTTTTTGTTGTTCTTCTTTTTGTCTCCATCTTTTGAAGAGGCCACTTTGCCTTCTTTGGAATTTGCTGTGAATGCAAGATCTCCTTTGTTGCCACCACTCCTTGCCTTGAGTTGTAGCTCCTCCTCCATGAGTAAGACACTGAATTCTTCAAAAGGTAGTGGTTGAGGTGTGATTTGAGTATTAAGAGTAGTTACCAAACCATCAAAGTTAGGTTGATAGATTCAAAGACAACACCAAGCTAGCTCCTCAGTTGACTTTTATACACGTGCTTCTATCATTTGATCTTGTAGATTCTTTATGCGAGTGATAAACACCTCTTCTGTCTCCCCATCAACAAACCTTTCTACTACTAGTTGATTCTCTAAGTTTTGAATTTGTGCTTGAATACGAGTTTCATATTGATTTCTCAATATGTTCCATGCTTCACATGCCTTCGTAGTATGCCGAATGAGAGTCAAAACACTATTAGTAGTACTTGTAACTAGATCATAGAGTGCATCTGTATTTCTACATTTCCAAGCACATAAGAGATCAACATTAGGAGGAATCATTCAACCACAGTTGTTTAGATAAGGTGTTTCTTGGGGCTCATGATCATTTCTAAGAACAGTCTCTAGAAGCTCATATGAATCAAGGATAGAAATGGTTTCAACTCTAAGAACACTCCAATACACAAAAGAAACACATAAGATCACTCAAAAAGTCGTGATCCAAGCCTTTTTTAAATAGAGCAAGTAGACTCCTACAATCTAGGAACCTCTTTTCCTAAAATTGCTTCTCTCTAGGTTAGAGGAATTGATTGGAATGATTTGGGGAGTTGTTGAGTGATTCCTTTTGGGGAAATTTCGTGACTTGAGGCCTTCATACATTGGTCCACTTTAAAAATTAGCTTCCCACGAATTTGTACTTTGAAGCTTGATTTTTTAACACTCCCCCTCAAGCTTCAATCTTCATTTTCATCCAAGGTCCTTCATGCTAATGCCTTGCTTGAATTTCACGAGCTTTGTGCCATCCAATGCCTTTGTAAACATATCAGCAACTTGTTCTTTTGTACCTATATGAATCATTGAAATCTCCTTTGTCAATACCTTTTCCCTTATGAAGTGATAATGCACTTCAATGTGCTTGGTTCTTGCATGGAAAACAGGGTTTGAAGCGAGGTATATGCTACTCAAGTTATCACAATAGATAGGATATGTCTCAACCTACAAATTCAAGTCCATAAACAACTTCTTAAGCCACATAAGTCAAGATGATTACCATCACTAGAGCTCAGCTTCAAATTAACCTCCATTGGATTGGAGATTGACTTGCAATTTATCATTCCAAAATTTTCAAGTACATCTACAATGTACTTCCTTTGCATCAACATGATATCATCTTGTTTGTAAACAACTTCAATGCCAAGAAAATACCTCAATTCCCCAAGGTCTGAGATCTGAAATTCTTTACCTAGCTTGGATTTGATGTCTTCAATTCCCTTTATGTCATTACCTGTGATAATAAGATCATCAACATAAACACAAATGTAGGCAGCTAGTCATGAAGAGAGAGTGATCTGCATCACTTTGTTTGTATCCACACTTGATAAGATATTCCAGCAATCTATGATTCCAGGCCCTTGGTGCTTGTTTTAGGCCATAAAGAGCCTTTTTCAACCTGCAAACATGTGTAGGAAATTTACTATTTACAAAACCTTGTGGTTGCTCCAAATACACTTCTTCTTCCAAGTCTCCATTGAGGAATGCATTCTTGATGTCCAATTGGTATAATTTCCATCCTTTGGTGGCTGACATAGCTATTAAGGTTCTGATGGTGCTCATTTTAGCCACGGGGCTGAAAGTTTCTTCAAAGTCCACTCCATATGTTTGTGCAAAGCCTTTTGCAACAAGCCTTGCTTTGTACCTAGAGATAGTCCCATCCGCTTTCCTCTTTACCTTGTAGACCCACTTGCCTTAAGGAATTCCTCTCTTCACCTTTTGGAGGTATGAACCTTCTATTTCTTGGTTTATGCTTTGGTACATGTGAAGATTCTCCATGGTCTTCACTGCCCACTTCAACTCCATCATCATCTAGCTCCACAAGCTTTGCTTTCCCTTTTGTTGAATGACTTGATGCTGAATTTCTTCTTGATCCCCCTTTCCAAGGTGATGAAATCTGATCTTCATCCTCTGAACTTGAGCTTTGATGACCTTGATTGGTATCAGAGCATGCTGAAGGTTGGTGTGCAAGAAGCTTCAATGGAAGCTTAGGTGAGAAGAGGTAGAAGTGCAGGTCGGCATCTCTTGACAGCAGTTCAGTATTTCGGTTGTAACTTGAGCTAAGAAACTCCGATTGATGCGTTTTAAAGTTTTTTGCGTAGCTAACACAGAGAGTTACAACTTCACAGAAGGGCGTAGAACTTGGTTTGGACTTCTAAAGTGCCAAAAGTTCGAAAAACGCAGACTATTGTAGAAAGTGAATCTACATTCACTAGGATAGTAGGTCAGTTTTTTGTCATAACTTGAGTTTTACAGCTCGGAATGCGATGATTCAACTTGTTGCTCGTAGCTTGCAAAGATAGTTACAAGTTTGTAGAAGAACTCAGATCCAGATTCTGAGTTTTAGGTTGCCGAAATTGCAGAATACAGAGCAGTACTGTTGCAAGTGAAAGTGAAATTGACAGCAAGTGCTTGTTTTTAGCATATCTTTAGCTACACACCTCCGATTGAGGTGTTCTTTATCTCGTTACGTAGCCAAGACTCAGATCTTGAAGTTTGCTGAAATCAAAAGTTCAGATTCAGAGGTTATCACCTCTGAAACAACAAAACATAGAGCAGCACATTTTTGCCCAAACAACCCTAATTGCACTTGGAGGTTGAATTTGCTTTGGAACTTCTTCGAGAGAGAATTTTTGGTGTGCAAGCTCTTATTTTCAGAGCTTCAAGACATTGTACATGTATGATCATTGTGTTAGCTCCTCCGTATGAGAGTAGAGCATGATCTTGTTACGTGTTTGGCATGTAAGATGACATTGTGGTATACTCTTTTTTGAGAATTATGTCATCATGAGTTTGATCATGGATGTATAGTGGCATTGTGGTCTATAGCTTGCTTATGCCACTTGGTTATGGATTTAGTTACCAGTTGCACACAATTCTGTGAGAGTTGATTGTGGATCTTGGTTGGTACTTGTATCTTTGTTTTCTTTGCAGGTACATGATCCAGATTGGAGCCTCAGTTACACATTCGTTTGTCACCATTATTAGCATTTGGTCATTGATTGATATATATTTGCCAGTGTGATTCTTGGCATATGTGGATGGTGATTCCCACATGGTTATTTTGGTTTTAGAGTCCATTTTACAGAGGAGATGCTGCCGAAATTTCATCGGCTTTTATGCTAGAAAGGAGCTCTAGTGGATCTTGAAGCTTGTGTGATAGCTTTGGATCATTGATTATCTCCATTCACTTGGACTTGGTCACACATTATTCGTGACATGTTGGACCATCTTGTAGGATTTATTCTTCAGTGGGAGTTGTATTGCCATTGTATTGGCATGTATTGGTATCAATTTTTTGGCATATGTAGTTGCCATTATCTTTGGTTGGATCAGTGACAGGTGGTGACAAATTACTCATTGTTCTTTTGTTATTGGTTATCTTGTTTGACTGCTCAGTTTACAGGGGATACTCTGTCAAAATTTTCCCAGGATTCTTTCACATCTATTTGGTCACTTTGGAGACTTGGTGAGTAGGCTTATGCTCATGGTTTTATGTGCATGCTAGATGCATGGTTATGTGACAGGTGGCTCACATGGTTTCCTTCTCCATCGAGACATTTGTGATGTGAGTTATGCATATGGATATGCATGTGTGATCCTATTGAGGATAGAGTATTGTTCGAGTCTCTTGTTACATTGCTAGTCTTGGATTGCCAGCATGGTGTCTTCTCGATTCGATGGGACTGACTTTCCGAGATGGAAAGCTCAGATGTGGCATACATTGGTTCGTGCAGGGTTACACATGTATGTGCATAGAGATGCACAGAGGCCTCGTGACATGCCCGATCACGTATGGATGGATATGGATGCATTTGCAAGCTCCACTATCCGATTACAGCTTGTGGATTCTATATATGAGTCTGTTATGTATGAGGAGACATGTAGTGCATTATGGCAGAGACTACATGATATGTATACGAGTCCATTGACTCATGTGAGACGTAGATCACATCGACGACTTCGATGTTGGCATTGTGGTCATGAGGGCCATATTCAACGATGTTGCTTCAGGCGGATGCGACGACGACGTCAGAGATATGCACGTGATGCAGGTCAGGTAGTGGTTTCAGGAGAGTCTATGGTAGTTGATTATGCTAGTGATGGTGATATCACTTTCTCCTATGGTTCATCTTAGGATTCCTCTTATTCATTGGATGGTACACATATGGCTTGGTTACTTGATGCATTAGCCAGTTTTCATGTTACTCCACATCGTGAGTGGTTTTGTCGATTCTCAGGTGAGAGTCGTGGATGTGTGCATATGCCTGATGGTATGGCATATGACATTGAGGGTGCAGGAGATGTATGCATTATGCTACCTAGTGGAGCATCACTTATACTCAGACATGTACGTTATGTGCCTTCATTCCCTATGAGCTTGATTTCAGTTAGCCAATTACAGGAGAGCAGATGTTATGCATTCCTTGGTGAGCATCATTTTCAGTTGCACTTGGGACAACTTACGCTTGTCAGAGGTGCTAGGATTGGGCACATGTATCCACTGCAGGTACTTCATGTGAGAGACACTCTCGTCTCAGTGGGAGTTCAGTCTTATGTGCGATGTGAGACTCGTCATGTCTCATTTTGTCTACCTACAGATAGGTCTATGGACATTCTTGATGCACTTGTATGGAATGACTCAGATGCTCAGATGGATACATATGTAGAGCATACTTTGGATGCTCATGATGCTTATATAGAGCATGCTTTTGTTGATCATATGGATGCTCTTATGGAGCATACTTCGGATGATCATTTGGATGTTTTAGAGCATGATGTGGATGCTCATGTAGAGCATTGTGATGATACTCAGTTAGAGTTTGATCATCAGTTTGATCTTGGTGTTGATGTTGTGCAGTTAGCTCATGTGGAGCATGATCATACACTTGGTGTGGTAGACCAGGATTGCTCTCATGGTACACAGTGTATGCTAGAGCATATTAGCTCTCAGGATGCACAGCTAGATACATCCTTGGTTGCGAGCATGGCTGATTTAGATGCTGAGGAGTCAGCAGTTATGCAGTCGTTCTTGGATTCGCTCATGCCAGATGTTGACACAGATATGTCAGGACATGTTGGTCTTGATGATGGTGCTTTGGATGCCTTGGATACAGGCATGACTGGCATACTTAGGCTAGCCAGGATAGCACAGGTTTTGTCAGCATTCGGGAGTCTGATGTACGAGTTGTTATGCTCGAGACCAGACATTGCAGTTGCTATTGGAGCATTTGCACTTGGAGTTGTCAGTCGTTTGATGATTGACGTAGGCATGGAGCGAGTGGGAGCTTTGCAAGAACTTCATGAGTTCTTGCATCAGTCATATGTGATCTCGGCTCTTATCGATATGAGTCTAGAGCAGTTTGCGGTGCATGGATACACCTTGTTCGAGGCAGTTGGTGTAGGCTGATCAGTATGGGTTGAGATCTGGACTCTTATTGTACATTATTGTATAGTCCTACATCATTCTTTGTATATTTTTCCACTTATGGTCACATTGACCCTTAAGTGGGAGAATGTTGGGGATGTAAGGGTCATGTGACCTTACCCCCATATTCATATATATACATCATATATAGAGCATTGCCTCAAGAGAGATCATTATGTGGGTTTCGAGGCTCCCACGCATATCCGCGCGTCATTTCTCTCTTCTCTCTCGTTCCATCTCCTCCTTCCTCCTCTTGTTCTGCACACCAAAGCCCTTCAGGAGAGGTTTGTCTTCTTACTATACCAAACTTGATAAGGTGTTGAGGTGTGTATTCTTAAAGTTGGAGCCCTATTCATGAGGTATATGGTTGTATTGGCTGCATCACTCCAAAACTCGTTGGGCATATTCATTTTATTCAACATTGTCCTGGCTATCTCTGCAATGTACCTGTTCTTCCTTTCTGCAACCCTATTTTGTTGAGGTGTATACCTGCATGTTACTTGCCTTTTGATGCCTTGATCCCAAAGAAAATCTGAAAATTCATTTGAGAAGTACTCTCTCCGTCCATCGGACCTTAGCTTCTTTATGTAGTTACCTCTCTCCTTCTCAACCATAGCTTTGAACATTTTAAAGCATTGAAACACATCTGATTTTTGCATTATGAAATAGATCCAAACCATGCGAGTACAATCATCTATAAAAGTCACAAAATACCTATTTCCTCCTAGGGATGGCTCCTTAGTTGGTCCCCATACATCTGTGTGAACCAATTCAAGTGGATGTTGACCGATGTATCCACTCTTCTTGAAGGGAAGTCTTGATTGCTTACCCATCTGACAAGCTTCACATAAGTTCTTCATTCCTTGACCTTGAAAACTTGGTAAACCTTCTACTAGCCTCTTTTGCTGCATCTCCTGCATCCTTTGAATGTTGATGTGGCCAATTCTTTTGTGCCACAAGTCCAACTCTGCAATCTGCTTATTACCAAAAGTAAAGTATACATGATGTGAAGGATTTGGTTTTACCTCTAATGTAAACAATCTTCCTTGCTTCTTTCCTCTTGAAACTAGCTTGTAGCCTTGTTTTGGGTTCTCCACAAAGCATCCTCCTTTGTTGAATCTCACTTGGTAGCCTCTGTCCACCATTTGTCCCACAGATACCAAGTTCTTGGTGATTGTAGGTACATGAAGCACATCTTTGAGACACCTTCCTTGCTCTTTGTCATCCAAAACCACATCACCTAGTGTGTGATCTCATGGGCTATATCATCCCCTGTTTCCACATGCCCTTTACCACTTGGAGCATGTAGATTAGTGAACAAAGTTTGATCGCAACTCATATGGTTGCTGCAGCCGCTATCGATATACCATGTAGTATCTACATTGTTTGAGCTTCCATACATATGCATCATAAGGAGATTTTCATTCTCAGAGCTAGTGGATGCATAATTACCTTGGCCTTTGTATGTTGAGGCTTTGTTGTAACTCCTTGGTTGCTCCCTTGGTAGTAATCCCTTGCATAATGTCCATGTTGTCCACATATGTAACATCCTTGACCATCTTGGCTTCTTGATTGTTGATGTCTTCCTCCTCTTCCTCTTGTCCTTCCTCTTCCTTTATATGAAGAGCCTTCTTGGTCATGTCCTTGATTGCTTTGTCTTCCTCCAAATCTTCCTCTTCCCCTACTTTGGTTGCCTCTTTCTGTTTTCCCCCTTGAGTTTCCTGCATAAAACACTTGGGCATCCTTGCCCTTTGATGAATCTCCATTTATATTCATTTCTTCGGTTACCATAAGAGAAACTAGTTGCTCAAAATTTGGAAGTGTGTCCCTTACATAAACTGAAGTGGTGAATGGTTTCCACTTTTCATCATCCCTCAAACCATTGAGGGTATACGCCATTAGATCATCATCATCTATGTGGCTGCCAATAGATCCCAATGCATCTAAAAGTTCCTTGACTTTGAGAATGAAGTCGTTGATGCTACTCTGTGAGGTCTTCTTTAGATTGTTTAACTCATTTTTTAAGTTGAATTTTCCTTGCTTTAGTACTAGTAGAGTAGAGCCTCTCCAAAGTTTCCCAAACTCTCATGCTTGAGTCTAGGTCTTGAATGTGTCCTATCATACTGTTGCTAATGTGTTGTGAAAGAATGAAAATCACTCTTTTGTCTCGCTCATTCCATTCCCTAAATGCTCTCATCTAGTCATTGGTTGGATCATCCCCCAACCTAGGTCTTGGATCAGTCCCACTGATCAAACCCCAAAGACCCTTGCCCATGAGGTAGTTTGACATCCTAAACTTAAAAGGCTGATAGTTGCCTTTGTCAAGTTTCTCTATTTGAGTGTTGAACTCAGCCATATCTTGCTTTCCCTAAGGTTTGGAACTCTTCCAATACCTTCTTGAAGTGCTAGTGATGCAAAAGTAAACTGATGTTACCTCCAAGATTAGATCTCCTTTGATAAACTCCAATTATGCTTCACTTGATGAGGATTGAGTGCTCCCCCTTGATGAAAATCTTTGTCCAACTTCCTTTGGTGAAGAAACCTTTTAAACTCTAGCTCAAATAGCTCTTTTGCTTTGTAATGGATGCCCTCCAAGCACTTCAAAATACTCTGATACCACTATTGGGAGATTTGGCAACTCCCTGTGCAACTAGAAGTGTAATGTGACCTCCCAAGGTACACTCAATTGGACACTTTTCTAGTGTTCTGGTTATTTCTCATTGTTGGTACAACGATTTCCCAAGATATTTTAACCACTTACAATAGACTTAAAGAGCTTTTTAACAAGATAAATTTCATTTAAAATGGATGCTCACACATGAAATGGCAATGTCTGCAAGTCAGGCTACTTTGCCAACACTCTCACACACCTCTGCATAGATACACCTTCACTCCAGATACAATAACTCAGAGAATATGTAGAGACAGATCCCGAGCTTTGAAGCACATTTAGAGGACTATATTAGCTATGCAACAAGAGTAAAATCACAGCAAATGTATTTCTATAATAGGAGAAGCAATGGATACAACTCAAAGAAATAGTGACTAGTCACTGCTAGCATAGACAGTGAGATATCCTAACCCAAACTTGGGATGGAAGCAAGAACGGGGCTTGGTTAAGCTAGGGGGTTGCTTGATGGAGTTCCAGCACCCTAAGAACACTCCAATATACAAAAGAAACACACAGGATCACTAAAAAACTCATGATCCACGCCTATTTTAAATAGAGCTAGAGCAAGTAGACTCCTACAATCTAGGAAACTCTTTTCCTAAAATCGCTCCTCTCTAAGTTAGAGGAATTGATTGATTTGGGGACTTGTTGAGTGATTCCTTTTGGGGAAATCTCATGACTTGAGGCCTTCATGCATTGGACCAGTAAAAATTAGTTTGCCCATGAATTTGTACTTTGAAGCTTGATTTTGTAACAACATGAACATGCACGCTCAACACACACATATGCACATACACACACACATATACACATATACACATGCACATGCACATACACATACACACACATACACACACATACATGCACATACACATACACATATACATACACATACACACACATATACACATATGCATATGCACAAACATATCTACAAAAACATAAATTACATACATGCATGCATTGCATATACACATACACACATTAACACATACTAACTATACACATGCATATGCACATTCACATGCATGCATATACACATGGATGCAAATGGAGATGCATGCACCTGCACATTATATATATATATATATATATATATATATATATATATATATATATATATATATATATATATATATATATATATATATATATATATATATATATATATATATATATATATATATATATATATATATATATACATATACACACACACACACATACTTATACACATACACATACAGATGCACATACATACACATACACACACATACACATACACATGCACATACGTACACATAAATATGCACATACACTTACACATACACATGTGCATACATACCTATAGACACACATACACATGCACATACACACACATACACACATACTACCTCTTCAAATCGTTGAAATATTCTTTCACAATCAGAGATATGGTCAAGAACAAATTTACGACATCCAGATGAGTCTAAAGTAATGTCCTTTACACATTCCTCACTCCCTTTAATTGGAATATCATCAATGAATGGCATAGTTATATGAGGGATAAAATCATGTAAGACCATATTCATAGCACTCATCATATGAGCCACAGAATTGGTCGCTCCTTGAGGTAAAGTACACATTCACACTAAGCCTAAAGGAGTTTTCATTGTGGTTATGTCGCGAGTGTCAATTGCTAATTGGAATTGGTCATATCCCGAATATAAATCACCCATTGAATAGATAGAATGTCCTGAAAATGATTCAGCAAACTCATCTACAATGGGTCCTGTTCCTACATTCCTTATGGTGACTTTATAGATAGGTTAGAGATAAAAAATAGAGAATCTTATCTACAATTGACCAACTTAAGAATGTAATAAACTAAATCTATGGTCTAAGGGTCCGACTGCTTCACATAAATCTGAAATTGGACACCATTTGATCACTCATGTGTCAGACTAAAGATGTCAAGAATAGACTCAAGCATAAGTTCATCTGCCCTCAAGTAATCTACTTAGCCTAGTTGTTAAGTCTCAAGCTTGTGAAGGAGGAGGTCTTGGGTTCAAACCCAATGGGGAGCATGGGAAGAGACTTGGACTCTAGTGGAAGGTACTAAAGCAGTGGACAAGATCACTCCAACCACTAGTGGACTCTAGTGGAAGGTATCAAAGGACTGGAAGATATATATATATATATATATATATATATATATATATATATATATATATATATATATATATATATATATATATATATATATATATATATATATATATATATACACACACACACACACATAAACATGACAAATAAAAGCAATGCATACCGTGCATTATGTGTGTGTGTGTGTGTGTGTGTATATATATATATATATATATATATATATATATATATATATATATATATATATATATATATATATATATATATATATATATATATATATATATATATATATATATGTGTGTGTGTGTGTGTGTGTGTGTGTGTGTGTGTGTGTGTGTGTGTGTGTCTCTCTCTCTCTCTATATATATATATCTATCTATCTATCTATCTATCTCTCTCTCTCTCTCTCTCTCTCTCTCTCTATATATATATATATATATATATATATATATATATATATATATATATATATGTGTGTGTGTGTGTGTGTGTGTGTGTGTGTATGTATGTATGTATATATTGTAGAGAGTACGCATGCAGAAGCAAAATGAAAAGTAAAGTTCTCTCACAAAACAAAGAATGTGTGAGACACAAAATGAGTAGACCATGAAATGGGTAAACTCATGTGGATTAGAAATGAGCTTGCCAAGAGCATGGAGTAGGCTCCTCAAGCTTCTAACCAAGTACAAATGAGGGGAAAGGCCCTCTTTATATAGATTTGGGAGGGGCTCTCAAAAGTACATCATATGTGGGATAAGTCTCATGAAAGGAGAATGAATACAACTGGTAGAAGCACATGGCAAGGTACCCAAATACAATGGAAATAGACTATAAATGGAGTGCCTCCTAGATACAAAATGGAGATGCACTCATGGAGATACAAATGTAGATGAAGTAGGAGCGATCATGTCGTCAACACCCCCTCTGCAGCTCCATTTTAGAGCAGCTGAATGCTGCAGAGGTCCACCAAGCGCTGAAGCGGAACCAGAGGTAAAGCCTTCGTGAACATGTCCGCTAGGTTCTCCTGAGAGGTACACTACTCCAGATAATCTCTTGAGATATGAGCTTCTCACGGATGAAGTGGTACTGGATCTCGATGTGCTTCGTCCGAGTGTGGAACACTGGATTCTTGGCGATGGCCAAGGCTGACTGGCTGTCCGTGCGAAGACATGTCCGAGTATCCTGCAAAACACTAATGTCAGATAATAAACATCAAAGCTAGATGGCCTCACGTGCTGCAAAGCTGGATGCTTGGTACTCAGACTCGGTAGATGAGAGAGCAACTGTAGGCTGCTTCTTACTTGCCCAAGAGATAGGTCCTGAGCCAAGCAAGAATATATACCCAGAAGTAGACCGTCGAGAATCAGGATCACCAGCCCAATCTGAATCGGAATATCCAGCGAGTTCGATGCCCCCTCTATACCAAAGGCCATGATGTTGAGTGAGGGAAAGGTATCGAAGTAGTCTCTGAGCAGCATTCCAATGAGTTTGACGAGGCTGATGTTCAAACTGACTGAGTATACCAACTGCATAAGCAATATTTGGTCTAGTGTTGGAAAGATAGAGTAATGAGCCAACAAGTTGTCGATAGGTATGCACATCCACAAGTGATGATGAGTCCTCCAGTGTAAGCTTGATGTTTGGATCAAGTGGTGTAGAAATTGAGCAACATTGGTTCATGTTATATCTGGAAAGTAGATTAGAGCAGTACTTCTTCTGTGATAGGAATATACCTTCTTTTGTTTGCCAAACTTCCATACCTAAGAAGTAGTGAAGTAATCCAAGATTTGTCATAGAGTACTCAAGATGAAGTTGTGTGATGATAAACTAGATGCGTTCTTCATCTGAGCCTGTCAAGATCAAGTCATCTACATAGAGAATGATGATGGCTACTAAAGACTCTTTTTGATAGATATAGAGATTAGCATCAACATTGCTTCGGTGAAATCCTTTGTCTTCAAAGAACTTGTGAATCTTTTCATACCAGGCCCTAGGAGCTTGCTTGAGTCCGTAAAGTGCCTTGTGAAGCTTGTAGACTTGATCTTCTTTGCCTTTGATCTTGAATCCTTCAGGTTGTTCAACATATACTTCTTCTTGAAGATCTCCATTGAGGAATGCACTTTTGACATCCAACTGGTAAATGGGCCACGTAAAGTGACCACTTAGTGCTAAGATGATTCTTATGGTTGTGAATCTTGCAGTAGGACCAAAGGTTTCTTCATAGTCAATGCCATGTTGTTGCTTGTATCCCTTAGCTACCAACCTTGCTTTGTACTTGTCTAATGTGCCATCTGACTTGTACTTAACTTTATAAAGCCACTTAACTCCAATGACTTGATGATTTGTGGGCTTAGGTACGAGAGTCCAAGTTTTGTTTTTCTCGATTGCATCCATTTCAACTTGCATAGCTTCTTCCCATTTAGGTTGACCTTGAGCTTCTTTGTAGTTAGATGGTTCTAGGATTTGTTGCAAGATGACTTGAAGTACTTGCTTCTGAGTTGGAGTTTGGAAATACTAAGTCCCCCTCTGAAGTGGAGATAGGTGGACTAAGACCTGTATTTGAATCTTTTCTTGAGTATGAGGAAGCTTCATTGAAGATCACATCTTTCGAAATGGTGATGGAGTGGTTTTCCATATCATAAAGATGGTATGCCTTTGATTGGTCACTATACCCTATGAATATGTGTTTCTTGGACTTTGATTGTAACTTGTTTCTATCCTCTTTTGGTACATGGACAAAAGCTTCACTACCAAAGACTCGAAAGTAATTCACATTTGGTTTTCTTCCATAGTATGCTTTGAAGGGTGTTTTGTTAAGTAATGCACTTGTAAATCCTCGATTAAGAATATGAACGGCAGTATGCATGGCTTCTGCCCATAACTTGTAGGGTAGATCCTTGTGATGAAGCATTGTTCGTTTTCCATCACACTGCGTATCTTCCTTTCAGCGACTCCATTCTGTGATGGAGTATGAGGCTGAGTGAGTTGTCTTTTGATCCCTTTCTGATTGAGAAAGTTATCAAAGTCATGATTGATAAACTCACTACCTCCATCTAATCTGATGATTTTAACTTTAGTTGAAGCTTCATTCTCAACTTCCTTTATCCAAGTTTGAAACTTAGAGAATGTGTCTGCCTTTGACTTCAAAAAGTACAGCCAAATAAAGCGAGAGTGGTCATCTACTAGAAGATAAAAGTATAGGGATCCACTCAGGGATGGGGTATTCATAGGTCCACATAAGTCCATGTGGATAAGGGCTAGTGGGTTCCTCGCTCGTGTTGAAGCTTCCTTGGGAACTGGGGCCCTGTGTTGCTTGCCTTGGGTGCAAGCTTGGCAGACATCAGTAAGTTGCCCTATCTTTGGCAATCCCTTTACAAGTTGGGACGAAGAGATTTTTGATAAGTAAGAAGTGTGGCCAAATCTCTGGTGCCACAAACTTGAGGTGGATTCTTTGGAGACAAAGCAAGATAGCTTTTAGAGGCCCTTTTCCTCAATACCTTGAGCAATGAGATTCTTGGTATGGGGATCAACTACCTTAACTGAGGTGTTATCAAACCATACTTGTTTGTCCTGATCTGTAATGGCCTTGATGGAAAGTAGATTCATACATAAGTTTGAGACAAAAAGAACATTGGATAAAGACTTGCATTCGTGATTGTTGGAAATTTGAACTTTCCCTTTTCCTTCGATGGGTAAGCTTTTGTTGTTGCCAAGATAGACTTCTCCTGTAGGCTCTTCGAGTTCTTGAAAGGACTCCTTGTCTTTGCACATATGGGAGGTAGCTCCGCTATCAAATATCCACTCATGCGAGGAGCTAGAAGTCACTAGTGCATTGGCTTCTGTGGAGATGAAGAGTTCCTCACTTGAGCAGTGGGATCTATGTTGGGATCCTTTGGATGCTTGCATAAACGTAGAAGCCTTTGATGATTGTTTCTTTTTATAGCAAACCTTCTCTAAGTGGCCTGATTTTCCACAAAAATTACAGGTGAACTTCTTTGATGAATTATGCGATCCTTGCTTAGATCCATTGCTAGCCTGATGACTTGTGGGTTTTCCCTTATTGAATGGGCCTTTGGCCTTCATGGCAGATTCATAGGAGGAATTCGATTTTGCTCGCGAGTCGTAAAGGAGCAATAGTCGACGAACCTCTTCCCAAGATAAGACTTGGTCACAATTATACAAAGTTGTGACAAATGTCTCATACAACTTGGGTAACTTGTTGAGAAGCCGAATGGCCATGTCTTCACTAGAGATCTGCCTTCCACATAGTGCTAATTTATGGTAGTAGTCCTCAAATTGGGCTATGACCTTGGTAATTGTGTCGTGTGGCCTAATGGTCAAATTATGAAACTCGGCCTCTAATGCATATATCCTCGAAGGGGTCTTGTCTTCATACAAAGCGACTAACGTATCCCAAGCATCCTTGGACGTCTTGCAGGCCATGATATGTCCTTTCGTCAGTTCATCGCAGACAAGTAACAACTGACCTAAAGCTCTTTTGTCCTTGACATTCCACACATGCCAATTGTCTAAGTTGGTATCCCTATCGGGTTCGGGGTCTGACCCATCTACTACCTCATGAAGAAGATTTGTGTAGAGATAGGTGCGCATGACATCTTTCCATAGATTGTAATTTTGTCCATTGAGGCATTCATCCTTAGGCATAAAAATAGGGGTGAAAGAGGGTGAGAAGTTAGCCATAGATGATGAGCTACTTTCACTTTTGGTCGTTACAAAGCTTTGAGTGATGAGTGTTTAGAAACACTATTAAAATCTCTTGCCAAAAATGTTGCGCCAAAATAATGGCAAAGCTGGAGATGAACACTCTTGACACCACACTGAAAAAGTCCTTGAGAGGGGGGGGCTTAGAGTAGCCCTGCACTTGCACAAGATGAGCTGACGCGAGATGAGAGGACTTAGATGAGCCCGTTCCACACCGATTGAGCCTTAGAGTAGGCTTAGACACTTGGAGAGTTCTTGTGGGTGGGCTTAGAGTAGCCTTCAACCCACACCTGCACACACAATTTCTTCGTTCCTTATATGTTTGATAGTTACAAGATTGGCACTTACTGCCAAATAAGGTGACCCAAAGTAATAGATGTGATGCCCTGGAGAAGTAACCTTGAAAGGGGATAATGTGTGAATACAAAGTGGGTACCCTTGAGTATTGGATTGTCCAATGAACCAAGATTGGCGAGTTAAGAACCCTTGGGAGAAGTAGAAAAGATCCCTTGATAAGAGAGTCCTTAGTGAGAAATGAGGAAATAGGCCTTTGCCTTTTGGAAATACAAGACACTCCCTTGATGAGGGCCAAACTAAGTTTTACACTAAAAGGTACAAGATAAATCTAAGGAAATGCATTGTGAATATTGGTGTAAGTATTTGAGAGTTGCACTATGAGCTCTCTCAATTGCTAGGCAAAGTGTAAAGAACCGATCATCCAAATAATCAGAGTGTGGTGGGGTCTATTTTCAGAACCGAATGCAAACTCATTCTTCTGATCATATAAAATGAAGCAGACCCTTATCTTGACATCATTAGCGACTCTTGTATGAATGCATAAAACCAAAAATGAATGCAATGTATCGGTGTAAATTTCTCGTTTTTAGCAACGTAGAAGATGCATGCCTGACAGGATATCTTTCTTTCTATTAAATGGGAAATGGAGAAGATGCGCTGCAGATAAATTTAGATGCCCAGTCTGCCACGTATGCTGAGCCTGCTTGGTTGCGAAGAAGCGCTCTCTCTCTCTCTCTCTCTCTCTCTCTCTCTCTCTCTCTCTCTCTCTCTCTCTCTCTCTCTCTCTCTCTCTCTCTCTCTCTCTCTCTCTCTCTCTCTCTCTCTCTCTCTCTCTCTCTCTCTCTCTCTCTCTCTCTCTTGGTTGCGAGCCCGCTTCAGATTGCTGAAGAAGCGCTTCAGAGCGCCATTGCCCCATATGTGTGCACGCAGCAGGTTAGTTGTAGCAGTCCGTCGATAACATCCGCTCGAGTCCTGCAACACTTAGAGTGTGTTTGTTGGTGTGTCAGACCTACAGAGGTGTGGTGAGGAGGCGGCTGCTGGAGAGGGTAAGGTGCAGTACCAGGCCCGAGAGAGAGGCCCACAAACGGGATTTACACAATTGTCAGTTATCAGCTCAATGCAGCACCATAGATAGCACTAACACCTCCGTCATAAATAATGATTATGCAATGAAGCAATAAGTATGGAAGTTGACACACAATGGTGGACAATGGAGTCAAAAGTGTTTACATGCACTTCCAAAGTTTGAGATGAACCATCAACTCCGTGAAAATGATTACAAAAACAAATGAAGCAAAACAATAAAGAGTGCTACAAAAGAGGGTGGGTGAGAGGGGAAAATGGGGTAAAAGGGATGCAAAATAATGAGTAAGAAGGGGTGGGAGGGTGGGCAAATGGGCAAATTGAGGCCCAAAGACACAAAAGAGATGGCAAAAGCTTCTCGCAATAAGGAGAAAGCAAAACCACCAACGCTCAAGCACCACCACCACCAAAATGACTGCCAAACGCACCACCAAGACTCCACCTAGCACTCTGATACCATGTAGAGAGTACGCATGCAGAAGCAAAATGAAAAGTAAATTACTCTCACAAGACAAAGAATGTGTGAGACACAAAATGAGTAGACCATGAAATGGGTAAACTCATGTGGATTAGAAATGAGCTTGCCAAAAGCATGAAGTAGGCTCCTCAAGCTTCTAACCAAGTACAAATGAGGGGAGAGGCCCTCCTTATATAGATTTGAGAGGGGCTCTCAAAAGTACATCATATGTAGGATAAGTCTCATGAAAGGAGAATGTATACAACTGGTAGAAGCACATGGAAAGGTACCCAAATACAATGGAAATAGACTAGAAATGGAGTGCCTTCTACATACAAAATGGAGATGCACTCATGCGGATACAAATGTATATGAAGTAGGAGGGATCATGTCGTCAACATATATGTGTATGTACACACACACACACATATATATATATATATATATGTGTGTATGTATGTATGTATGTATGTGTATATATATATATATATATATATATATATATATATATATATATATATATATATATATATATATATATATATATATATATATATATATATATATATATATATATATATATATATATATATATATATATATATGTATATGTGTGTGTGTGTGTGTGTGTGTATATATATATATATATATATATATATATATATATATATATATATATATATATATATATATACATATATATATATATATATATATATATATACACACACACACACATAAATATAAAAAATAAAAGAAATGGATACCGTGCATTATCACGATGATGTGCCATAAGTATCTGCGTCTCTTTCAGACACCACTTATGGGACCACCAATGCCATACACATACATATGCATACACACAAATACACACATACACATGCACATACATTTATAGATACTTGCACATACATACGTATACATACATACATACACATATAGATACACGAACATTGCACCCGTAAAGATACACACATACACATTAACAAACATAGAGACACACATACACACACATACACATGCATACACACAAACATACACACATATACATATATAAAAACAAACATACACTTACTACACATACATATGCATACACACATACACATGGGTACATACATGTATACACACACATACATACATATACACACATATACATACACACATACAAACTATACATACATATGCATACATAGACATACATACACGTACACATACACATACACATACACATGCACATGCACATGCACATGCACATCCACATACACATGCACATCCACATACACATGCACATCCACATACACATACAGATACACATGTTCATGCACATATGCATATGCATGTTCATGCACATACGCATACGCATGCACATGCACATACGCATACGCATGCCCATACGCATACGCATACGCATGCCCATACGCATACGCATACGCATGCCCATACGCATACGCATACGCATGCCCATACGCATACGCATACGCATGCCCATACGCATACGCATACGCATGCCCATACGCATACGCATACGCATGCCCATACGCATACGCATACGCATGCCCATACGCATATGCATACGCATATGCATATGCATACGCATACGCATTCGCATACGCATTTGCAATGCATACACACACACAGACACACACACAGACACACACACATACACACACACATACACACACACATACACATACACATACACATACACATACACATACACATACACATACACATACACATACACATACACACGTATACATACACATACACATACACATACACACGTATACATACACATGTATACATACACACACATATACATACATGAATATTACACACACATAGAGACATACAGGTACACATACACACACATAGAGATGCACATATGCACACACATACACATGCATACACACAAATGAACACACATATACACATAAAAACACACACGTAGATACATACACCCACATATAAATACACACACATAGAGACACACACATAGATACATACACCCACATATACATGCACACACATAGAGACGCACACATACACATACACACACACATAGAGATACACACATACACATACACATACACACACACACACACACACATATATATATATATATATATATATATATATATATATATATATATATATATATATATATATATATATATATATATATATATATATATATATATATATATATATATATATATATATATATATATATATATATGAATACACAATGCACATGCATATGCATACATACATACATACATACATACATGGATACGCACTTACACACCCACATACCCATATACACACATACATATACCCACATACATACCTACTTACACATACACACACATATGCATACACACACATACATACACACACATATGCATACACACACATATACATACACACACATATACATATATGCATATACACACACATACAGACATACACACATACACACATACATACACACATACATACACACATGCATAGACACATACATATGCATACACACATATATATACATACACATATACACATACATATATACACACACACAAACACACACACACACATACATATATATATATATATATATATATATATATATATATATATATATATATATATATATATATATATATATATATATATATATATATATATATGTAATATATATATAATCCATTTTGTTTTATATATACATATATTATGGATCATAGTATAGAGAAAGAGAAGGCAACACTTAATCTCATAAAGAATCTTATGAGATGAAAAGTTCCGCCTCATTCCTTAGGGGCTGTCATGCATGAGTATGCAGACATCCACAATGAGCAACTAGAGTACACATATAGATGCTTACCCATCACCCAAAGGAAGGATCCTCTACGGCTCCATATGTAGGAAGAGACTTATGTGCTCATAGGTATGTTTCTTTTCATAAATTAATATTTTTAATGATTTATAACACATGTTTTTATTCATTTTTGTTTGTTTATTCTCAGGACGCCTTAACCACCTCCAATGTATGAGAGCATAGCAAAGGTGCCTATGAGGACATGCATCGGTAGCCTAGGGCAAGAGTGTGATTTATACCCTAAGGGGAGTATAGTCTACATGCGGCATGGGTTGGAGTTCAAAGAAGAATGAGAGCTTTATGTGACTCCTATCTATGTTTTGTTTACTTGAAATGGAAGTAAGTATAAGTTTTACATATAAACTGAGATAAATATGTAATGTTTTACTTATATGATTTTTGTTCTTTTTGCAATGCGTTTGATGAGAGAGACAAAAAGTACATTGGAGATAGAATTTGGCACTGGGTGGTCCCATAAGTGGTGCCTAAAAGAGATGCGGATACTTATGCAATATCTTCATGACAATGCATGGTATGTATTGCTTTTATTTGTTATATTTAGGGTTTAGGATATATATATATATATATACACACATATACACACACACACACATACACACTTGTATGTCTCAAGCAAGCTCCACATGCAAGGTATGAAAAAATACATAAGCACTTGATTGCTCTTGGCTTCACATGTAGTACAATTGAAAGCACACTCTATGTATGCAAAGATGGGGCTGCTCTTACAGTGCTTGTTCTAATGTCAATGACATACTCTTGATTGGGTCATGTGATGCAAAACTTGACATTCTTATGGCTGATTTCCAACATACTTTTGATGTCACTTATCTTGGTCTTTTGAGCTTCTATCTTGACATCCAATTTGTATCTGTTGAGGGGGAATTGTTATGCATCAGGCAAAGTATGTTGAAAAACTACTTCAACATTTTGACTTTGAGGATTGCAAGCCAGTTTCCGCACCAGTTGAGACAAGATTTAGGTTCTCAATTGAGGATTCCAATGATGCATTTGACACTTCTCTTTATCAGCAAGGTGTGAGATGTCTTATATATGCACGCAACACAAGGCTGGATACATAGTATGTAGTTCGAGTTGAGTCGATTCATGCATAGCCCTACCACTAAGCATTGGCAAGTGCTGAAATGTGTGTTTAGATATCTCAAAGGGCCTTTGAGTTTAGGTCTCTTTTATGGAAGAGATATTCAGCCATGCTTGCATGCTTTTACAGATAGCGATTGGGCTAGTTGTTATGATACTCGCATGTCCACTAGTGGTAATTGCTTTTTCCTTAGAAACTCTTGCATATCTTGGTTGATTAAGAAGAAACCTATAGTGGCAATATAGAGTTGTGAAGCAATTTCACAGATACAGTGGAGTGTATATGGCTGAGATGCCTATTGATGGATCTTTGCATGGAGATTGATGCTACTACACATATTCTCACGGATAGTCACTATGCATTGGCTGTTGCACAAAACCCAACGTTTCATGCACATACCAAACATATTGATGTGGCATACGTATTCACCAAAGCTCTTCCATGGGAAAAGTTTGAAGCTTTTCACAAAGACTTAGGCTTATTACCTTGTGGAGGCTAATCTTTCACTCCTTCTATGTGTTCAGATCATTCACTCTAGGGGGGTTTGTTACACTTATGTGTTCCTTGAGTAGCTTTGATGTGAACCTTTTCCCTATACATGGGCATTTTTTACTCTAGTGCTGGCTAGTGGTTTTTTTCCCATGTTACCACATACACGATTCACTCATATGTGGTGGTACTTTGTACTTAGGGATATTATTCAGCTCTTACTTCAGTTCTGTTCATCATCAATAGAGAAAGCCATTCCAACCATCCATGTTTCTTCACATGTCTTGCTGCATTTGTGCTCCTTGTGTGTGCTTCTCGTGTGTGTCTCACACTTCTACACACATCCAATAAGGACTCCATGACACTGGCTTTGAACCTTCAATTGCTAAGTATCCAGAGGTACCTCTTCTATCACCCTTTGCTCCTACCCAATTTGCATATGGATATATCTTGATATCCAAATATGATGAGTAAGGATAGAATATACCTTCATTGAGTGTTCACTTGAGGTACTTGAGAGCTTTCTTAGCTGCATCCATGTGTGATTTTCTTGGAGAGGGCATAAATTGGCTTAGCAATCCTACACTATATGAGATATCTTCCATTGTATGAGTAGCATATATCAACTATCTACCTCTCTTCAATATCTTCAATTTTCTCACCTTCATAAACAACAATATTATTATCCATCTCCAAAGGTGTACCTTTAGTTTTAGTGTTCTTTATTTTGAACTTTAGAAGTAGATCCGGAATGTATCTTCTCTGAGCCAAATACAATCCTTCATCTATGTATATGACCTACATACCTAAGAAGAATGTGAGCTTACCTAAATCATTGATTTTGAACTCCTCTTGCATATCCCCTTTTATCCTTTGTATGCCATTCAAGTAATCTCCTATCACAATTATCTCATCTATATATACACACAAATAGATAAATTCATTATGAATCCTTTTGATGAACAAAGAAGGATCCGAGTTAAGGTATGAACCCTTGATCTTGAAGATACGCTACCAACCTATAATTCCAAACTCTTGGAGCTTGTTTCCATCCATACAATGCATTCTTAGGTTTGCAAACATTAGATGTATGATTAGGGCTTTCAAAAGCTAGAGGTTGTGACATGTATACCTTTTCACTTATCCAACCATTGATAAATGCATTCTTTGCATCTAGTTGAAGTGGTCTCCAATTTCTTGCAGCAACTACACTTAGCAATGTATTGATAGTAGTCATCTTTGCAACTGGTGAGAATGTTTCCTCATAGTCTATACCCTGCATTTGTGAACATCCTTTGGCAATTAATCTAGCCTTACACCATCAAATTGATCCATCTGACTTTCTTTAAAGTTTATATAGCCATCTGCAACCAATTACTTTTTGATTGATGACATTGAAACTAATTCCCAAGTATCCATCTCCTTCAAAGCATCTATTTCTTCTTTCATAAGATTTTCCCAATTAGGGTTTTCCTTTGCTTCTTCATAGGTTGAGGGTTCTTCTAAAATGGTGTATTTTGCCAAGTAGATTGAATGTGTTATAACAAATATGGAATCATATCCATAGCTTTGATGTTGTCTCTTCTCCCTTGTTAATCTTCTAGGTGCTTGCTTGGTGCATTCTCCACACTTTTGCATTTTTTTGCCTCTTGAATTCCATAGCTTGTAATCCTTTTCCCTTTCATCTTGGTCATCATTTGTATCACTTCTTGGATCTTGGACCTATGTATCATGCTTGCTTCCTAGTTGATGGAAATCAAAATCAAGATCATATGGTAAATTTACCTTTTTTTGTCTTCATCATACCAAGACATGTGTTCTTCAAACAGAACATCCCTACTTGTAATGAATTGCTTGGTTGAAGGACTGTAGAATTAGTAACCCATTTGAGTTGAGTCATATCCAATAAATACTACCTTTTTTGCCCTTACATCTAGCTTGCATCTGATTTTTGAAGGTCCATGAACATACGCTAAACAATCAAACATCTTGCAATGTCCTATACTAGGTTTTCTTCCTTTCCATGCTTCATAAGGAGTCATACCTTGAAGTGATTTGGATGGTAGTCTATTGACAAGGTATGCAAAAGTTGAAATAACCTCTATGCATAAATAATGTGGCACCTTCTTCTCTTCAGGCATTATTCTAGCTGATCCAATGAATGCCTTTTTTCTTCTCTAAGTGATTCCATTCAATTGAGGAGAGTACTTGGTAGTCACTTAGCTCTTAATACCTTTATTGTGCAAGAAATCATCAAAATTACTTGGAGAAGTATTCTCCCCCTCCATCAAATTTATGTTTCTTGAGTGATCTATGTGTATGGTTCTCCACATATGCTAGATACTTTTTGAAGCAATCAGACACTTCATTCTTACTCTTAATAAATTACATAGTAGTCCATATACTATGGTCACAATAAATGAAACATAATACCTATCATGCCAAAGAAGGTTCTTGGCTTGGCCCCCATACATCTATATGTACTAAGTCCAATAAATTGTTGTGGATGTGGCCTTTGGTGGTTGTCTTTTTTCCTTTCCACATTTGTTGATCATGTGTTGATTTTATATGTTTGGTAGTCCTAGAACACTTTGATCCCTACATATATCCTTCAAGGTTCTCTCATTCACATGTGCTAGCCTCTTATGCCACACTTCAAGCTCACTTAGGGTTTGAGACCCAAAATGGATAGAGATATGCTCTTGGTTTCTCCTAGTTCCAAAGTAGAGAGCCTACCATGCTTCTCACCTCTGGATATCTTCTTGAAGCATTGACCTATGTCTTCTACAAAAGCTCCATGTTGGGTGAACCTATCTTGCAAGATTTTCTCAACTATTTAGCCTACACTTATTAGGTTGTTTGTATTATTGGGAACATAGAGTACCTTGCTCGGAATGTTTGTCCTACAATTGGAAGCTTTAACATTACCAATCTTCTCCACATTATTATTTGTGTCATCCCTTGTTTGTATTTGATGTATATGCTTTGGACTTTCCAAGTCAGATAAGAGAGCCATGTTGCCTGGAACATGATTTGAACATTGTGAATCTATGTATAATAAATGATCATCTTCTTTACCTTCCTTGTGGCTTAGGTCATCAAAATCAATTATTCTTCATGGTATTGATCTTCATAATAATTTTTGTAGTCCCTTTTGTTATGACCTCTATTGTTATTGTTGAACTTGGATCCAAAACCTACCTATATTGCTTCCATATCCACCTCTTCCACCTCCTTTCTGAGTCCTTCCATTCAACCAACAATTTTGAGTGATGTGGTTGGTCTTCTCACAGATAGTACATGGTTGAAAATTTTTTGGGTTTGCCATGCTTTGTTCCTTTATTCTTCCCTTTCCACTTTCTCTTGGTTGCAAAGTTCACTTGGGAATTCTCTTCTTCATCCTCTTCCTTCTCCTTGCCTTTCAACTTCTTGTCTTTCTTGTCTACATATAAAGAATTACCTTGATAGGAGTGACCTTCCTTTATAATATTTCTCTTCTTCAATCATGAGGCCTCTTCTTTAGTCAGCTCTCCAATGGATGCTAACTAATATGGAACCTCCTTGACCTTGATAACAAAATCTATAATAGTTTCTTTCTGTGTCTTCTTCATTTGGCTGAACTTGTTCCAAAGATGGTCTCTAGGGCATCGCAAGTCTCTTGAGATGTCTTGCATCCTCTAATATGTGGTAGTAGAAAATAAGAGTTAGATTCTAGTATTTATGAACTTTCTTGAGCATCCCTTGCACACAAGAGTGTGAGCTTATCTATTTCCTCTTGAGTACATCCTCCTTTGGATCTTGGAATAGGCATAACTTCATCGCCTACTAAAATTCCATAAACATTTCTACATTGCAAATAGGCCTCCATTCTGATTTTCCAAGCAGTATAGTTATTTCTATCAAGATTCTCAATCATTGAGGGAAAGCCATCACCCATCTTGATCTAGCTCTCATACCAATGAGAGAAGTTGAAGATGCTTGAGGGAGGTAGAAAAGTGACTTCCAAGTGATGAAGTTTGGTGTAGCCAACCAGCAAAGGACCAACCCTTCAGATTTTGGAGATTCAAATAGACCTTATAAGATTGTGATTAGTGCGATAAAATTTAACATGTACTTTGGAGCATCAACGAGAAAGAGGTGCTACAAAATAGATAAGTTTGCACTTTGACTAGCTCAAAAAACTTGCTATCTTTGGATGAAATACTCAATTTCAAATGCTCAGAGCAGCCACCATGATGTCAATCAGAAAAATTCCTATTGGAGGAATGTTATGAATATGGTTGAGATTCTAAAATGCACAAGAGAAGAATTTAACATCAATTAGTGAGCTTGCAATAAATTAAGCATTGATCAGTGGTACCCACGATTGCTTAGGGATGTGCAGAGATAGACCTTGAGACAGTATAATGAAGATGTCTCCAAATTTAATGACCCAAATACGCTCACAATTTGTACACATACACTAGGTAGTGATAGCTTTCGAGTGAATGCTCATTCAGCCAATTTGGAGCTTTGTAGAGAGAGTAGAAGCCTCTATACATTTACTATTATTGAAGAAGAAGGTGCAGAGAAATGAAGGAGAAACACAATGATGACCCAAGTGTATGTATTGTGCTTCATTTTTTATTTTAGAATGGATTTAAGAGTTTTATATAGACTCTAGAAGTGTTCCATGCCTTTTTTACAAGGATTTGAATTCGAATTCAATGGGGGCTAGTTTGTTGGAATGAATCAATCTACTTTCCTATAATCTAGGAAAGTAAAATCAAGTTTGATCGACTTTTTGGTGATTGATTGATTGATTGATTGAATATCAAGTTAAACGACCTTGATCTCATGGATCATTACCTTTCTTTATCATTTTACAAGTATGAATCTCTAGGCTTTTACATTGCGTAAATGATCATAGAAGATCCTTAGAAGAAATACAATAAATGACCACAAATAAAGAAACTCTTAAGTGGATGTCTTTCAAATAATCCAAAGATGATATAGAGATAATCCTCCTCAAGCATAATGTAAGCTTGATGTTCCAACAGCTCCCCCTCAAGCTGAAGTATGCTTGAGTCTTCAATCTTGGATAGAGTGAATACCTACTATTACTTTGAATCTACAAAGTTTGATTCCATCAAGTGCCTTTGTCATCATATCTACTAGTTGCTTTTCAATCGGAACAAAAAAATTTCAATCTCCTTTTCCATGAGCTTCTCCACGATGAAATGATAATGAACCTCCATGTTTTTGGTTCTTGCATGAAAGATAGGGTTTGTTGCTAGGTGCATAGAACTTACATTATCTCCAAATATGTGAGGTTTGGAACTCACAAGTCCCAAATCTGAGTAAATTTTCTTAACCATATTGTTTGTTGAGTTGCTATGGACAACCATATTTTATTTCAGTTGATAATAAAGAAACTGTTGGTAGCTTCTTGGAACTCCATGACACTAGCTTTAAACGTGCAAATGCTAAGTATCTAAAGGTACTTCTATTATCCTTTTCTCTTGCCATGAGTGTTCCCTTGAGGTACTTAAGAACTCTGTTAGCTGCATCCATGTGTAGTCTTCTTGGAGAGTGCATAAATTGGCTTTGCACTCCTACATTATATGAGATATCTACCCTTGTATGAGAAGCATATATCAAGCTACCTACCAAGCTTTGATACTCTTTAATATCTTCAATTTTCTCACCTTCATAAACACTAATTTTATGATTCAAACTTTAGAAGTAGATCCCAAATGTATCTTCTCTGGGCCAAATACATCATTCATCTATGTATATGACCTACATACCTCAGACAAATGTGAGCTCACCTAAATCACTAATTTTGAACTCCTCTTGCATATGCTTTTTATTCTTTGTTCAAGTCATCTCTCATCACAATTATGTCATCCACATATACACACAAATAGATAACTTCATTGGGATCCCTTTTGATGAACAAAGAAGGATCACAATTTTTAGGTATGAACCATTGATCTTGAAGGTATGTAACCAACCTATAATTCCAAGTTCAACTACCTCAATCTCATGGATCATGACCTTTATTTATCATTTTACAAGTGTAAAGCTCGAGTCATTTACATTGGATAAATAACCATAAATTATCCTTAGAAAAAATACAATAAATGAGCAGAAATAAAGAAACTCTTCAATAGATGTCTTTCACATAATCCAAAGATGATGTAGAGATAATCCTTCTTAAGCATAATGTAAGATTGATGATCCAAAGAGCCTTGGATTCTTGGTAAATTTATTCTTGATAGCTCCTACGGGTTGTACTCTTCTTATATCTAGCTTTTTACTTGAATAACATAGGTACTTGGTCCACCAATTTTAGCTATATGAAAACTAGTTACAAAGGACATTTAGCCTTCAGACTCAATCCCTTGAAATGTAAATATGTCATGTTGATAAATTAATAATTGATATCTTGTAGGCCACATCCATAGGGGGTGCTTCTTCATATTCTACCTAAGCTAAGTAAACCCATGTAGACATTTCAATCAATTTTGGTTCTTCTCTTACTACACATCTTGAAAATTTCTTTTGTAATTGCTAACTAAAGTTTGGTTCTACTTTAAATGAGATGGGTGCATGCGGTAAACCCTCAAATGAATCATGAGACACAACATGGTTTTCAATAATTCCCTTATCTTATTCATGAAAAGGTAAATTCGCTAAATCCTTAAGAGTTTGATTATTTATGTATGCTTGAATATATTACATAATATTCCTTAATTGATCACTATATTCATTTTGTTGTGTTTTTGTTGTTGGAGGAGATGGATACCTCAAGGAAGTGAGGTGGTACTGCTAAAACTTGCTTTATACTTGCCCTAATACACTTTAGAGTTATATAGTAGGCCCTTTTAGCTTGCAAATGACACCAAGAAAGTACCTATGTAGTTTGGAGTTGATGCTTGAAACAATTGAATCAAAACAGACTTCAAGAATAGCTAGTCACAAAACTTCCTCTTTTAGTCCATACACCTGCTGGTTCTTTTGCTCATAGCTCACAGTACAGTAGCAATTGATGCAATTACTTTTGCAGGAATTCAATTAGCTTAGATATCTAAGGATTGCAAGTGGAATCATCTAAAATGATACTATTCTCTAAGAAATAAGTTTAGCAATCCAAACCTCACCCTAATCAATAAATGACCAGTGAACACTTCGATGATGATTTATCCCAGATCACTAAATCGGATGCTTTGAGGTTTTGAAAGAATAAAGTATACTTCAATCTGGTTCCAATAAGCCAAAGATTATAGAAAATGGTTGAGTATTCACTGAGATATAACAAGAGAAAGTTGGCTGTTCTGAGTAGTCATAGCACAGAAGTAGATAGAGATGTTCAATGAGCTATATGTATTATATGACATGATTATACAAGATCATTGGCATTGTAATTATGCTCAATGATGATGGAATGAGTGAGCTATGGTGTGAGTCACTCAGCTACTACAAATGATCAAGGAGAGAGCTCTGAATGATGCCACACAGCTGCGATATTCTTACAATGTCTTTTATAAGAAGTTCTTCTACGTTTGAATTTGAATTCAAACTTGGCTCCAACTAAAAAGGACTTCAATAATTTAGGAGCTATTCTCTCATTTGAAACTCATAACTAATATTCTTCCTACCTCCATGACATACAAGCCTTTACAAGATTCTTCCAAGATTTTAATCTTTTATAATGGTAAATGACCAAGTGATCACAAGCTAAGGCTCACATGCATCATCAAGTGAGAATTGCACACATTGTCTTCTAAGCCAAGTGTGTAGGCTTGATCATTTGCACCAAAAGCTCCCCCACAATACAAACATCTTGGCTTGCATTGCTTCATGAATCTTCTTGAATATCTTATAATCCAATCATGGTTTTAAACCCGCAAAGCTTAGTACCATCAAACGTTGTGGTTAACAAATCACCACACTGCATATTTGTAGATACATATGCTAGCTGAATCTCTTTGCTCAATAGTTTCTCTCTAACATAGTGATAGTGTACTTCTATATGCTTGGTTCTTATATGATAAATGGGATTGGCTGCAAGATGCAAAAGAACTAGTGTTATCACCAAGGATCATTCGTGAATGAGTGTGAAGTTGCAAATCTGAGTAGAGCAATCTAATCCAAATAGCTTCTTCTGTAGCATTTGCTAATCCTCTGTATTTAGCCTCTGTTGAAGATAGAACAACATTTTAGAAGACCATGAAATGGGCTTATCACCTACAAAAGATAAATATCCAGAATTATTTCTTCTGTCATCCTTACATCCTGCCCAATCTGCATCTGAGTACAACTTTATGTTCAAATCTGATGTGTATGGGAAGTAAAGACCTTGATTTTGAGTACCTTTGAGGTACTTCAAAATTCTTTTAGCAGCTTCCAAGTGAGGTGCTCTAGGTTTATGCATGAATTGGCTAAGAACACTTACTCCATAACATATGTCAATCCTTGTTAATGTTGCATAGTTTAGACTTCCAACTATGCTTTGATAAACTGCAATGTCTTCAAGCAAATCACCTTCATGAGCACTCAATTTATGATTTACCTCCATAGGGGTGCTAGCTACTTTTGCATTCTCCAAGTGGAACCTCTTCAACATGTCCCGCACATATTTCCTTTGAGTGATGTAGATTCCAGAGTTAGTATATACTAACTCAAGTCCAAGAAAATATTTCAAAAACCCTAGGTCACTGATCTTAAAGTCCTACATCATCTGGACATCACTACCTATAAGAATAATGTTATCCACATATACACATAAATATATCATTTTTGAATTACTCCTCTTGACAAAGAGAGAAGAATCTGCCTTGCTCATCATGAATCCTTGAATCTGCCTTGCACATCATGAATCCTTGGTCTTGAAGATAGGTTGTTAACCTATGGTTCCATGCCCTAGGTGCGTGCTTCAAACCATAAAGAGCTTTCTTCAATTTGCACACATGATTTACCTTATTTGGATCTTCATAGCGAGGAGGTTGAGCCATGTAAACCTCCTCTGAAATCCCCCCATTGAGAGAAGCATTTTTCACATCTAATTGATACATATTCCAAATTTTAGATGCAGCTACACTTACCAATACCCTGATGGTTGGCATCTTAGCCAAAGGTGAAAACGTTTCTTCATAATCTACTCCTTGGGTTTGTGCAAAACCCTTAGCCACAAGCCTAGCTTTATACCTGTTTATGGATCCATCTGAGTTATGTTTGATTTTGTAAATCCATCTAGAAACAATTACCTTCATTGATGCTTTCTTGGGTACTAGCTCCCAAGTGTCATTCTCTTGGCGTGCTTCTATTTCTTCATCCATAGCCTCCTTCCAATCTGCTTTGGTACTTGCTTCTTCATATGAAGACGGTTCTTCAAGTGATGAATCCTTGGCAAGATAAATAGAATGTTTAGTGACTAATGAAGTATCATACCCATATCTGATTGGCTTCTTACTCTCTCTTTGTGATCTTCTTAAGGCTTGGTTGGATGACTCACTTATGTCCTCCAACCCTTCATCTTGACCTTGCCTTTTGATTTCCATGCTTTAGATTCTTCCAAGTTGATGGTGTCCTCATCATCTGATTTGATGTCTTCAATTATGCTTTGCTCCTCCTTGGTGAGGCTTGGAAATTCTTCTTCCAAGTCATATGGCCATTTGACCTTCCTGCATTCACTTTCAAACCAAGAGTCATTCTCATCAAACACAACATCTCTATTGATCATAAATCCTTTGTTGGATGGATTGTAAAACGTGTATCCTTTTTTATTTATATCATACCCTATGAAGATGCATTTCTCTGCCTTAGGGTCTAACTTACCTCTGATTTGAGATGGAACATGCACATAAGGAACACAACCAAATATTCTGCAATGTTCAAGTGATGGTCTCCTACCATGCCATGCCTCATAGGGGGTAATCCCATCAAGGAACTTAGAAGGTAACCTGTTAATAAGATAAGTGGCAATAGAAAAACTCTCTACCCACAAGTAATTAGGCAATTTCTTTTCATTTAGCATTGATCTAGCTGCTTCCACAATCAATATGTTCCTCCTCTCTACTAATCCATTTTTCTCAAGATTATATCTAGTAGTGATCTCCCTTTTGAGACCTCTGTCCTGCAAAAATGCATCAAAATCATTGGAGAAGTACTCACCACCTCCATCTGACCTTATCCTCTTTAAACTTTTTCCTTCATGATTTTCCACAAGTGCAAGATACTTCTTGAAACAACTGAACACTTCATCCTTGTGTTTCATGAAATACAAGATAGTCCACCTACTGAAATCATCAATAGATGACACATAGTACCTTGAGATTGAAATTGAAGGGTCCTTGCTTGGTCCCCACACATCTGTGTGGACAAGTTCCAAATAATCCTCATGCATATAGCCTTTCTTTGTAAAGGGTAACCTATGTGATTTACCAAACTGACATGTTCCACATTTATAGATCATGTGTTGCTTGGATACATTAGGTATCCCAAGTACACCTTGATCTCTACATATCTGCTTCAATGTTCTCTCACCAATGTGTCCTAATCTTTTGTGCCATATCTCTAACTCAAACAAGGTTTGATCCTTATAATTATAAAGTGCAATGTTTCTAGTGTCCTCAAGCTCAAATGTAAACAATTTACTTGTTTTATCTCCCTTTGCAGTTCTCCTGAATCCATGTTGGTGGTCCACAAAAGCTCCAAATTTATTGAACCTTACCTGCAAACCCTTTTCCACTATCTATCTAACACTCATCAAATTCTTTGTGATAGTAGGTACATAAAGATTTGTGCTCAACAGATTTCTGTTCCCATCAAAAGTTTTGACATTTCCTACCTTGACAACTGAATGCTTGGTATCATCACCTCTCTGTACTTGATGCTTTCCCTTGGGCTCTTCAAGATCAGAAAGGAGAGCTACATTGCTTGCTACATGGTTTGAACAACGTGAGTCAATATAGAAGAGGTTCTCATCATTCATACCTTGTTTTGAAGTCATGTTCATAATGAGAAGAGAATCCTCTTGATCCTCTTTATAGTTGTTGAAATTTTTCCTTGATTTGTATCCTCCTTGATAATTGTTGTTGTAGCCATGATTGTATTCTTGATTATGGCTGAATCTTCCTCTGTATAGTTTGAACAACCTGATTCAATATAGAAGAGGTGCTCATCATTCATACCTTGTTTTGAAGTCATGTTCATAATGAGAAGAGAATACTCTTGATCCTCTGTATAGTTCTTGAAATATTTCCTTGATATCTATCCTCCTTGATAATTGTTGTTGTAGCCATGATTGTATTCTTGATTATGGTTGATTATTCTTGATTATGGTTTATTATTCTTGATTATGGTTGATTATTCTTGATTATGGTTGATTATTCTTGATTATGGTTGATTGTGAGTAGCCACCTCTTTGAAAGCCTCTTCCTCTCTGGTTATCGAAGTTCCTATAGCACTCATATGTTCTGTGATTAGACAGTCCACATATATTGCATGGGGAAGAGTTGAAAGGTCTCCCCCTACCTTGCTTACCTCCTTTGCCCCTTCCTCTTGAATTCCTACCTCTCTCTGCATAGTTAGCTTGAGAAGTAGCACCTTCATCTTCAACTTTCTTGCTCTTTCCTTTATCCTTAGACTTTCCTTTATCTGTATAGAGGGCAGAAGTTTGGCACACCATGAGTTGAGTCTTTCTTGCTCCTCTCTTGTAGGTTGATCTTTGCTTCTGAATATGGTCATCTCCTCATCTCCTGATATGTATCCATAGAGACTCCTTCCTTGTAGATAGGTCTTCATCCTCAAGGACCATGTGGGATAATTATTCCTATCCAATTTATCAATGAAAGAAGGGAAACCATCTCCCATTTTACCTCAACTTGCTTTGATACCATAATTGGAGGAGATGGATGGATACCTCAAGGAAGTGAGGTGGTATTGCTAAAACCTGCTTTGTACCTGCCCTAATACACTTCAGAGTTATATAGTAGGAGCTTCTAGCTTGCAAATGACACCAAGAAAGTACCTATATACTTTGGAGTTGATGCTTAAAACAATTAAATCAAAACAAACTACTCCAAGAATAGCTAGTGTCACAAAACTTGCTATTTTAGTCCATACACCTGTTGGTTCTTTTGCTCAGAGCTCACAGTACAGTAACAATTGATGAAATTCGTTTTGTGGAAATTTAATTAGCTTAGATAGATAATGATTGCAAGTGGAATCATCTAAAATGTTAAACTATGCTCTGAGAAATAAGTTTAGCAATCCAAAGCTTACCCCCGATTTTTTAGGGACTAATTAGTAAATGACCAATCCAGCACTTCGACGATGATTTCACCGCGATGGCTGAACCAAATGCTTTGCGATTTTGATAGCATAAATTAGACTTCATGTTGGTTCCAACAAGCCAAAGATTATAAAAAATGGTTGAGTATTCACTGAGATATGACTAGAGAAAGTTGATTGTTCTGAGTAGTCATAGCAGAGAAGTAGATAGAGATGTTCAATGAGCTATATGTATTATATGACATGATTGTACAAGATCATTGGCATTGTATTGATGCTCAATGATGATGGACTGAGTGAGCTATGTTGTGAGTCACTCAGCTACTATGAATGATCAAGGAGAGAGCTCGGAATGAGGCTACACAACTGCGAGATTCTTACAATGTCTTTTATAAGAAGCTCTTCTAAGTTTGAATTTGAATTCAAACTTGGCTACAACTAGTAAGGACTCCAATAATTTAGGAGTTATTCTCTCATTTGAAACTCGTAACTAATATTCTTCCTACCTCCATGGGATACAAGCCTTTACAAGATTCTTTCAAGATTTTAATCTTTTATAATGGTAAATGACCGAGTGATTACAAGCTAAGGTTCACATGCATCATCAAGTGAGAATTGCACACATTTTCTTCTAAGCAAGTGTGTAGGCTTGATCATTTGCACCAACATTTATATCATGTAACACCAATGTCTTGATTTTATCCTCAAGTGACTAATAATTACCTTCTGAAAATATTTTCTTCACCTTTGGTATTTTCATTGGTAATTGCCATTGATCCTCGTTTAGTGATCTTTCATATCTAAATAATGATGATGTAGGGATTGCAATCACACTTAAAACAATTTTTTTTGGACATGATTATTTGTTGGGTATTGCTTATCTTGAACTTTCTTGGATTTCTACTTCCTATCTTTTTAGTTGTTGATGTCATACAATTCAATTTCAGCTTGTATTCCTTCTTTCAATGTTTCATTTGACTAAGCAGGAGACTTCATTTTTTGTTCAATGGAAGTACTAAATGGTTTACTATTAGAAGGTGGTGTAATTTATATTTCCATGTTCATATCTTGTTCATTTCCATGTTTACACCATAAGTGCCAATTAAGGCCTTGGTGGTGACTCATCAAACCACAATAGGGCATGAGCTGCTCTCCTCCATCAGTTTTACTTGTAAAATGATCTCGTATTTACTATATAGCCATACAGATTTCCACCATAATTTTTGCTATGTGGGATTTTGGCAAATGCTTTCTCTAAAATCATAAACCCATGATGCATCTGCCCCACATCCTCCTCTCTACCTATCTCCCTCTTATCCTCTTCTATTTCTCATCTGTTAAAGCCTCTTGCAAGAATCGAGGATGAAGAGTGGGAGAAAGGAGATTGAGGGCACAAGCAGAGAAGTGAAGAGAAGGAGGTGGAGGGGAGAATGAATAAGGAAAAAGTTTGAGGAAGGAGGAAGCATGTCCATTTCTCATCTCATGCATGCATTTCTTCTCTTCATTTATTCATGCATGCATTGCTTCGATCCCTCTATCTTCCATCATAATCCATCTCATGATCCTTTTATTTTAACATCTATTCCTCTATATGCATACTCCATCCCATTTACATCTTCATAAAGGAAACAAAGATGGTAAGATGAAGAGGAAAGAAAGGAGGTAGAAGAGGAGTAAAGAAGATTATAGGGAAAGGAATTTCTTTTGGCACATACTTTCACCTTCGTTGTAAATCTTTATGTGCTTTGGGGCGCATAAAAGACAAAAGAAGAAAGTTGATATGTGAAAGGAAGAGGACGAGCAAGTGAAGAAGAATCTCATGTATTGTATGCACGCCTAAGGAGAAGATTCTTCAAGAAGGAAGGAAAAGATGCCTCGGATATTTCCTATGCAACAAAAGTCCAAATCATGTGGAGAGGTACTTTCATCCATCTTTTAAGGTATCAAGCGATGTCCAAATTCATTTGTTCTTACGTGTTCATTGGAGGTTTTACTATAGGTCTAGAGCTTCAAAATTGAGAATCTATTTCCAATTCGTCTTTGGGGGGCATCCAAATAGCCATTCTAGACATAGCTTTTAGCCAGTCATTGCATAGCAATCGATCAACTTTGATTGAGTGCTACTCTCTCCTTGGATGTTGGATTTTACTATTTTTGTTTTTTTTTTTGAAATTATCTTGTAAACTTCTAAAAAAATAAAGGTTAAAGGAAACTAAGGAGATTTGATGGGTCTGGGTAGAGCATTTTTTTCTCAACAATCACCTTGTGATAGTGTGGGTAACTTCTTCTGAGAACTTTTTGGCATTGTTTCACTTATGATCTTGGAAAGGAAGTGGAAGGATGATTTCGAAGCCTTTGAGGATTCTAGAGTGCAATATTTTTTTGTCACAAAATTAAAATTTATCAAGATGTACTATGATGGCATAGGGACATGTATGTGTGTGTCATTGAGTATGAAAGTACAATATGCACACAAGCATATGTTCTATACACACTTGCATTGTTAATATGAAATGAATGTCCACTCACTATAATTATGGGACAAGATACATAATAGGATGTTTTAAGGAATTAAGGTATAATAATTCTAAGTTTCATGGAACCTAAGTATTTGAAAGTTGAAGCCTTTCTTCCAATGATAAGGAAGATACATCTATTATGTTAAAGTCTTATTCCAAGGCTCTATGGACCATGACGGAGAAGAACGTAAACATTTCTCATAAAGGTTACATACATTAAGTATATCAACAAGTTGCAATTTTGGCATGAAGAGCACATCCTAGTGAAGGATTATTTTTTTCAAACAAAGTCACACAAAAGTAACATTAGAGTATCTAGGGGAATATGCATTACACAGCTATGCACGGGCCAAAAAAATCTTCAAAATACTTCAAAGTTATTTTCAAGTTTACCCACTCTTTAGATAGATAACCCTTGAGCTTTTATTATTATTGTAAAACTCCCTTAAAATTTCATAGCAAAGGAGATTTGTATATAATCAAGGTTTCTTTAGTATTTCTTTGTAACTTTTGGGAAGAGTCTTCCCTCAAAAATCACACAACAAGGAAGAGTTTTTAAACTTTTGACTTTTATTTTTAGAACTGTTTTCAAATAAAAAACGGAATGATTTTGGGAAAAGCCTATATAAAGGCCAAGACCTCCTCTGTAAAGAGAAAATTAGGTGGAATGAAGTTGTGATCTCTATTCTTAAAAATTCATATTTGTGCTTCTCTTTGCATTTTGAATGATCTTAGTGACTGATTGTAGATGTCTGAAACTTGTTTGGAAGTTATGGAAGTATCATCTATCATCTTTAATTGGTTTTGAAGTGATAAAACATGAATAAACTCTTATTTTAGGTGATTACCCTTGAGCAAAAGGAATTCTATAGGTTTCTGAGCTTTTTGTATTTTTCCTTTTGTACATTGCAGCACTGATTGAGAGATTTTAAATAGGATAAGGCATGTCAAGAATATTGGTGGCATAAGGAACTTTGGGTATCTTGTAACCTTGTGTGTTTGTGTACTCTTTGGGATTACGCATTTCGCACAGAAAGCATTTGGTTTTGTGCTATTTTTCTCTTTATAATCTATATACAGAAGCTTTGGATGTCTGTATTTCACTTCTTCTCCTTCTTCCTTCTCCTACAAACACTCAAGTCCCTTTCTACACAAGAATCCCCCAACAAAATTTGGCATGCCCGATGGGACCTCAAGGAGGCTTGAGCATAGGAAAAACAATAATTGCAAAGTGTCGAAGAAGTGCAAGGATATGGACAATGCTGGTTTGAGAGGTAATCTTTCTTCTATTTGGAATTCGCTTAGCCTAAGAGGGGTATGAGCAGCTCATGACCGCAACCCAATCTCAAACCTTGAGGATCCCTTGCAAAACAACAAGAAAAAAAGCAGCTCAAAGGTCAACCAGCCCTTTGCCATCAACATCATAAGTAAGGAACATGGAAGCTCACGTAAATTTAGAAACTCTACTCTCCATATTAAATATCAACTTTCCATCTTTCAAGGGATTAGCATGAAGACCATGATGAACACATTAAGATATTTTTAGCCTTATGCAAGACAAGGGGTCTGATCGGAAGAGAAGATGCATTTTTTATTCTTTTCCCTACAACATTAGAAGGGTTAGCAGACAAATGGTTTAGTCAGTTTGCCGATAATCACTTCATTACATGGGACCTAATGAAAGAAGAATTTAAGACACAATTCCAACAAGGAAACACATTCCAAAATATTATTGAAGAGTTAGAAAATCTAAGAATAGATCCTGGGGAGACCTTTCCAAAATTTATCACCAAAGCCAAGGCATTGATGGCTAAATTACCAGACCCTCCCCATGACTTTTTCATCAAGTCGCTGGCTAAACCACTTTCAATCTCAACATAGTGTAAAATTAAAGAGCTAATGTTACTTACAGTAACAATTGAAGAGTTCATTAATACAACCACAAGATTGGAGCAGATTAGCATCAATATGGGACAAGCTCTTCTAATTTATCATATCTTGCAGAATCGGAGGACCAAGTAATTTAGCTAAGGAAGGAACTTAAGATCTTGAAAAGGAACAAAACCCACAAAGGGAGGAAAGTGCAATAACTCGTTTGAGGCGAGAAATTGAGGCCTTAAAGCTACAAAAAGGAGAGGAAGCCCAAGCACAAGAGTTGGCACAACTTCGGCAGGAGTTACAAGAACTCTGGAGAGGTGGCATCAAAAATGATTTATGGTGCACCATGTGCAACAAAAAGGGTCATGTGGTAAGTGAGTTTCCACTTTTAAGTGTAACTTGCTAGCTACATAGGAAAGCTAGTCATGAGGCTCAAGAATGCCACTCAAGAGGGACGTCTGCACAACCTTATTGGGGACAAGAAGGTGCTCAACTATCAACCAATGATGGCACCAGCCCACAGCCAAGGTAACAACTATAACCAATGACCTAGGGGTAATTTTGGAAATGGTCTTAGAAGGCCAATTATTTGTTTGAGGTGTGGAGAATGCGGGCACTATCAGAGTAAATGTACTCTGCTAGAAAATACCCCACCCCCTTGTAGGAATCGCCCAGACGCCAGAGATCATTACACAAATTGTTGCCCACAAAACAAAGCATCTACATCAGAGTCCCACATCCAAATTATCTCTGTAAATAATCAAAGAGAAGTAGAAGAAGTCAATGTTGACAAGGAATAAAGGGAAGATTCAAGAAGAAATAAGCCAAGGGTCAAGTACTACTGGAAGGTTCAAGGACAAGAGGATACACTAGAGCAAAGCAGACACATATGAAGATACAAGAAAAGAGAAAGAAAGCTCGATTACATGTGAAGATGTAAAACAAAAAAAAAGATTTTACAGATACCAATGATATCATTGGGAATGCATATAGCCAGGCCCACAAGGAATTTGAGAAATCAAATATCAAAAATGATCTTAGCAAATCTGGAGCTTCAAGATTATTCAAATCGAACAAAATAGAGGTTAGTTTTCTTGAGTTGATAAGCATGGATGCAAAATTCAGGTATGAGGTCTTGCATATTGTTGATGAGGCTTCCTCAACCACCTTAGTGGCAAAGACTACTGCTGTGAGTCAAGATAAGAGTCTAGGGAAAGCCCCTCTCACAGATTATAAGAGTCCACGGTTGACAGTGACTATTAAAGGATTCCAATTAGAAGGATTTATAGTGGATGGTGATTCTGGCATAAACTTGATCCCCAAACATACCATGGAGAAGCTTGGCCTACACCCATCTAGACCTGCCAACTTCACCGTAACCTTAGAAGATCAAAGCAAAGTAAGGCCAATGGGAGTGATCCCACGAGTTCCATTGGAAGTACAAGGTAACCTCTTCATTTTGGATTTTGTGGTATTAAGATTGCCCCAGGTAGAGGGAGGATTTCCCCTCTTAATTGGAAGAACGTGGCTAATGCATGCTAGTGTCGTTCATGACTGGACAAAGAAACTTTGTGGGTACAACAGAGGGGACAAGAAATTAAGCAAAATATATTTGGAGGAGGGTCAAGACCACCAAGGGAACACTAGCATGATGCAATAAGTTGGCATTTGCATGGAACAAGAAATGGTGGACCAACCTCAATTAAAGTTTGATGAGGAAGACGACATTCTGATTTGGCTTCAAGCAGGCAATTCTTCCTTTTGTTTTGGATTTTTTCTAAATAATTCTTGTACATAAGTTGGTATGAAGGAAAGGAGGATAAATTCCACGTTGATGGATTGGGGAAACCAGTAACAAACCACGGAAGGGGGAGGAGATGAGTTGGTCAAAAGAAAGAAAGAAAGAGAGAGAGAGAGAGAGAGAGATATGATCATGTGTATATGAAGTCTCCCTCATAGTACAAGAGGCAAATTATTTTATAATCATGTGTGTGTATGTGTGTATGTATGCATGGATGGATGTGTGGATGCATCCATGTATGGATGCATGCATGCATGGATGCATCCATGTATTCCATTTGCAATGATCCACAAATCTTAAATTGCACATGGAAACTCATTCACATATTTATGATACGTTATGAACTTATACAATCCACAACATAATATTTTAGAAGTGATAGTTTTATAATCGTTAGAAAGACAATCTTGACCAACTTTGATATTCATAAAAAAACCTTGACAATGATAAAAGGCCAACTCTTCAAATGATAAGACATACATACAAAATGCATGCATGCATACATACATGCTTGCATACATACATACATACATACATACATACATACATACATACATACAGACATGCATGCATTCATCCATGCATATATAGATACATGCATTCATCCATGCATACATAGATACATGCATTCATCCATGCATGCATGGATGCATGCATGCATGGATGCATCGATGCATGCATGATCTATGCATGCATGGATGAATGCATGTATCTATGTATGCATGGATGAATGCATGTATCTATATATGCATGGATGAATGCATGCATGTATGTATGTATGTATGTATGTATGTATGTATGTATGTATGTATGCAAGCATGTATGTATGCATGCATGCATTTTGTATGTATGTCTTATCATTTGAAGAGTTGGCCTTTTATCATTGTCAAGGTTTTTTTATGAATATCAAAGTTGGTCAAGATTGTCTTTCTAATGATTATAAAACTATCGCTTCTAAAATATTATGTTGTGGATTGTATAAGTTCATAACGTATCATAAATATGTGAATGAGTTTCCATGTGCAATTTAAGATTTGTGGATCATTGCAAATGGAAAACTTTGGCATGCACATTTTGGCCGTCTAAATATTCTCTATTGTAAGCATATTTTTTTGGGTAAAATAAAACATCCTTCCTTCTTCAAAGACAATTCAAACAGAGATGAGAATAATTTTTTGGTTCACAGTGATATATACAATCATATGTAAATATATTATTTGGTAGTTACTTGATGTATTTGACTTTTATAAATAACATTTCAAAGTCATAGACACATCCATTCAAAGTAAAGTTTGAAGTCTTTTTGTGCTCAAATCAGTTTTTTGTTATTATTGAAAAATTATCAACATCTGAAACAAATACCCTCCATTTTGATCAAGGAGGGAAGTACAAACATTTTGTTTTCAATGCACTTCTTGTATTGCATATAAATTCAAAATATGATCCGCTAAAGCATTGCAAACCATCACTCTTTATGAAACTTGGCATGGCTATAAGTCATCCATTGCTCATTTATGTGTTTTTGGCTCCCGAGAATATGAATCGTATTTTTCTTAGGTAAAATTCTATTTAGACAATGTGGTTTTTATTTAGTATGTTAAACCTCTACTTCCATGTACTATGAAGACATCATTCATCCCAAAGGACATTTATGACAGTTTTACCTGTTCCACTTGGAGGGATCAAATTCAACTTCCACAAAGGCAACTGAGGTAAGTTTTGACTAAGGATAACCTAAGATCACAAATTATTCCATTTCTATTCTAAATACATGATGCACTTATCAATGGGAGAGGAAACATTGAAAAGTTGTGAACTATGTCAAAATGATTGGTGCATGCATTTAGAAATATTGCATTATATGCACCTTGGCATTATTGTACTTGTTCATGCTCATATGATGCCTCTTTTGCATCAAACTATTGTGAAATTATTGTCTCTAGTTTGTTGATTGTAATAAGTACATTACTCTTAATGAAGCACAAATATTAAGGAACTAATTGCTATGCAAACAAATTTTGGATGGACAATGGTCATTGATCCACATGTGATTTGCCTCTTAACAAGACCACCTTCAACACAAAATGGATCTTCAAGTTGAAATTAGGCTTGATGGGACAACTAATCATTAGATTATTACACAAGAGAAGAGCATTAATTTAGTCTAAATCTTATCTCTTATGTGTCATATGAGAATCATTTATAACACCTATGCACTTGTAGCTTATGATGGATTGAATGTACATCAAGTGATCTTAAACTTGCAATTTTTTTTATAGGGACTTAAATGTGAAAGTACATGTACTTTTGCATATGGTTTCATGCAAAAAATGGCAACAAAATAACATCGATTAAACAAGCTATTCTATGGTTCATGTACTTTTGCAAATGGTTTCATGCAAAAAATGGCAACAAAATAACATCGATTAAACAAGGTATTCTATGGTTTCATGCAAAAAATGGCAACAAAATAACATCAATTAAACAAGGTATTCTCTGTGACTTGTTCAAAGAGATGCATGCTTAATATTCACCACAAAAAGATATCTCAAAGGCACTTTGATTTTAGGTCTCTTTTATGGCAGAGATGTTCAAATATGCTTGCATGCTTTTACAGATAGTGATTGAGCTGATTGTTATGATGCAAAGGTGTCCACTAAGGTAATTGTTTTTTCCTTGGAGGATCATGCATACCTTTGTTGAGTAAGAAGCAACCTACTATGGCCACATCGAGGTGTGAAGCTGAGTACATGGCAATTGTCACAAGTACAATGGAATGTATATGGTTAAGTCACCTATTGATGGATCTATGAATGGAGATTGATGCATCTACACATATTCTCACTAAAAGTCATAGTGCATTGGCAATTGTAAGAAATCTAATGCTTCATGCACGCACATTGAAATCTAATTACACCACCTAAAAAATCATATTTCTTTCCAATGATCAAGTAATAATGGCTGCGTATAAGATGTTCTCTCTCACAAAACCAGCCACATTTATTTAGAGGCTTAATTAATTCAGAAATCTCTTATGAAAATTTCCCAACAAAAACTTCGCTTGTGAAGATTTCCCAACAAAAACTTAGTAAAAAATCCTCTTGGCTACATCATTGAAGTGGTAGTAGCTTATTTAAATAGCATTAACAAGCCTTTCTACAATTTCCAGGCTCACTAATTATGTTTTCAATGGTTTTCATTCGCAGGCTTTTTGTTTTCAGACTCCAAAGAATGACCCTGATAACGTCAAAGCAATAATGATTCGATTGTGCAAAGTCTTTCAAGTCTGGAAGAGAAAATGTGCTACACCCTCCCTTGCAAGCACCCCAATGTTGACATAATGTATGGCTAGAGTAAAAATAGGAAATTCTGACACATTATGTAACGCACACCAAAGAGATGGCCCAATAATGCATGTCAGCTTCAACGACAATGGTAACAGCAAGAAACAATAAAACATTAAGCCTCCAATAGAAAATTATGTTTTCAGATTAGTATTAAAAGCCAAACTAGAATGACATGATCATAAATTCAATTTAGAATAGATGAAAACATAACTTCAATTTCAGAATAATATCCAGTTCAATATGCAGATGAAAAACATGCTTCATTAGTTTTACACTGGTATACACCACTAAAGAATATCATGCACTGCATCTCTACAACATTTATTGCATTTTCAAACACGAAAATATTATGCACACCTCTCCAGGATGTTATGTCAACAAATCACATACCAAGTTAACTGATAAATTTCTTCCTGCCTGCAGCAGCAAAGCAACATACGCTTGTAATACCCCCTCCAACAACAGTCCATATTTTTCAAACCACAGGAATAAAATTCTCGCTGATTCTCATTTTCTCACTCCAGAGATTGAAAAACTTACCCTCAAGCCAATAATGCTTCCAGTGTGCAAAGTTTTCCAAGCCTGCAAATACTGGGAGCAGCTACTCCTGCCCTCCCATCCAAAGACTATGATTAAAATGTGAAGACCCCAGAATTAAGGTAAACTATACATGATGAAATAATTCATCTGAGATCCATTTCTGAAGGTTTTCAGTGAATCTGACTTTCCAAGAAAGCCATGACACAAATATAATGATTCATGATAATATTAAGGATCAAAAATTCCAATAAGCTTTACTTCATTTTCCACATTGTAATCGGTAGAGGCATAAAGCTTAAGAAGGATATGACTTGAAATTTTGTATTGATACAGATGAATTTGTGAAACGGGGATCAGAAGAAGGCTCTGGATTTGATTGAGCTAGATTGCGGAGAACAAGCAAGGCAACATGAAAATATTGCGACCAGCTACTCCTCCCCTCCCATCCAAAGACTATGATTAAAATGTGAAGACCCCAGAATTAAGGTGGGGGGGGGGGGGGGGGAGGGGGGGGTGGGTGGGGGTGGGCTGTGGGTCGGAAAGCTAGCGGCCCAATAAGGACGCACATGAGACTACACAACACTCAAGGACATCAACTCTCTCCCTCCCTCCCTCCCTCCCTCCCCCCCTTCCCCCCCTTGTGACAGTCCGCTCAAGGGGAGGCTTTCTTTGCCTAACCCACAAGAAGACAGACAGCCACGAAGTTAAAGGGGCAATCCCCTTAAGTAACCCGAGAGCGCACGGGACTAAGTGTAAGTGGCCCGGAGGCGGGTTGCGTAGAGAAGCGGGACTTAAGCGGGAGATGTAGAAGGGATGGCCGCCGAAGGCGGGCCGGCCCGAGAGTAGGTTGCCATCAAGTCCAAGGTTGCTGGTTGCCAAGGTTGTCGGTTGCCAAGAGGCGGAGTGGCTCTCCATTGCCACACACCTCCAAAGCCCCTTTGAGTGAGCGGGCAAGATGAGGGATGGGCCAGCCCAGTGTCGGCCTGCCCAGCCGTCAAGGTACAAGACCCGCCAAGGATTGACCATGGGCACTCCTGTTGCCGGGCATCTACCCACGATGAAGGGACAACCGACGTTCCCATGAAATGTGAGGAAGGGAAGGCTCAACACTTACGTCCTTGGTGCTTCATCACCCGGACATTGGGGGCACGGTTACCACTGGCCTTAAAGAAACGCACAATTTGTTGCAGCAAGGCAAACCACCCAAGCAGCATTTTGGGCTGGATAGAAAACCAAGGAAGAGGCAAAGGGGCATCAACCCCCCTCCCTCCCCCCCCCTTTCCCCTCCTCTCCCCCCCATCCCCCTCCCCTCTCCCCCCTCCCTCCCTCCCTCCCTCTATCCCTCCCTAAATTAGCACAGAAAAACGAAGGCCTTGAAAACCAAAACAAATTTCCAGAATAGCATTTCAAATGCAATTATGTTGCACCATGTTGCACTGCAATGCTTGATGAATGATACAATCACCAAGTGCTCCCTGCACACTTAAGGTCTTGTAACTAGGGATGCCACCCAAGGTAATATTTATGATAAAATATACATAGTTATTTGTTACACGAAAATTCATGCAGAAGCACATTACCTTTCTAAGGCCTGTGCTACATATACAGATTGACATCCTTCCATACTACCTATGAATTTCATGTACTCCAGTTACAAAACCCTTGGCTTGGATACCCTATCAGGGTGGACACTGACAGCTATTACTGCTATACACAATTCCTGTCATGATGAACTCTTTCACCTGCTTAACTGCTCTCCATGCAGTGTGTAGTCTGTCCCTTTTCTGTAATACAATACATGAAATTGACCTGAAACTGTTACCTCTGAAATATGTATTAGGGGAAAAGAGGCAAAATGCCCATCTGGTGGAGAATCCCCTGCCCAGTGCTAACCTCCAACAGAAGCAATGCAAGGACAGCAAGCATTGCAGCTCTGCCATTCCAGGTCTCTGCACTCTTTGTCCAGCCCCATTCCCAAACAGGTACAGGAGGCGGCAGCTCCCTTCGTTGTGTATCGTATGTAGCTAGCAGTTCTTCTACGCTACCCAAAGGTATCAATGACTTCCGAGAAAAGAGCAGACGAAAAGAACAAGTTAGACAATAAATAAACTTGAAGACCTGAAAAGTCTTCAAACAAAAACCTGAAAAGTCTTCAAAACTAACGGTACATATACCTGCCGCGCTTCAATGTTGGAAACAGCCATGGCTCCTACATATGGAAGAGCCTCAATCACTGCATCTGCAAGGTCATCAATGAAATTCTTTTCGCATCCTAGTGCAGGTACACGGCCCCAATTTTTTATTCCAGATTCCAGGGCAAGCTCACGATATTCAACATCAATTTCCTCTAATGTCTCAATGTGCTCACTAACAAAACTGGAAACAACAGGAAAGTAAATGTCAACGCTTCTTAACTTCCTCCACTAATATCACAGCACAATATTAACTTAAAAAAGCCACATAAGAGATATAAGAAAAATAAGAGGAAACTGATGAAAAAAAGGTTCCTCTTTCCCTCATGATTCTGATTGATCATGTTTGAAAATAAAACCTGATTGGAACAGCTAGAAGACTTTTGACACCTCTTCTACCCAGGTCTTTGATAGTGTCATCAGTGTACGGCTTCAGCCACTCAACTGGTCCAACTCTACTCTGTCACAGACCCCCATATCTAAAGGAATCAGAAAAAAAATCTCAAGGAGTTTCTCCTTTCCAAGGACAATTGTCAATATATCAGCATACACATAATGCACTTGAGAGCAAACAGAATTAAAATTCATCAGATAATATTGATCTACCTGGTAGGCTAGGGTATGATCGTTCGGTATCCCCCGCAGCCGAAGCTCAGTCATTATCAACCGCACACAATGCTCCATCTCATCCTTGTACGGGTCACCAGCCTCCTCAACATAAGCACGAGGAACACCATGTGCTGAGAAAAAAATCATAACCTGATTGGCCCATAAAAAGTAAAATATTAGCTTTCTAAGTTGAAAGTTATCTCTAGCAGACACTGCTAGAGAAAAATGCTACACCCATTCATAAAATGTACATATTTCAAGGATATATAACTGGAGAAATTTTGTCAGCTACTCCATACAGTGATCACTCGTGACTTTTTGTCACTAAAACAGCAACGTTATCAAATTCCATCTAACAAAGGAAAGGAGCAAATACTGAATCTTCATAAAGATATCCTCTATAATATCAAACCTATTGCATGAACCTGCAAAATAGCAGCTAGTGCTAGAAATAGAATCCCCCTCCATTCAAATAATGTACCACGTGGCATTTTCCAATGGTATGTTACTGGACAAATTGTGCCATTTACTCCACACAACAAACACTTAAGATTAAAACAGCAATGTAATCGAATTCCATTTGCCAGATGGAAGGAGAAAGTGTTTAGCATCCATAACAATATTCCCTATAATATCAAACCTGTAATATGAGATTTCAAAATGCACAATACCATTAAATTCCAGTATGAGGACTACATTGGATGAAGACCCAAACGAATGATCGAAATCCACAAAAATTCCCTCCAAGAATTGAGATAATGCACTGTTTTAAATAACTATTGAGTCAAGCAGACATTTATGTCTTAAGGCCAAAGAAGCTAACATACCTCTCGAGGTCTCTCAAAGGTCTGCAGCTCTGATTGAATTAAAGTTGCCATAGATTTTACGTATCCTTCCCTTTGATACCAAGAAGGAATGACAGTGTGTTGCATGTTTACAAGATATTCATCCTCCCTGGAAGTAAGTTAGATCAGTATTTCGTGAAGTAAATACATGAAAATTAAAAATATTTAAGAAGATTCCCATGCATATGACCCACATGAAATCACCTGAAGATCTCTTCTAAGAGTCGAAGACTGGAACCACTTGTTGAGATAGAGAATTGTGGATAGAGCGGCAAGACAACAAGCTTTGAAATATGATCCTTCTTTATCTAAGAGATTAAAAACTAGAATCATCAACTAGGCCCATCATTTCATATCCATTTCAGCATCCAATCCCCCTGCTCCATAGAGGGAGGGGAGTGACAAGAAAAAAGGGAAGGTCGAGGAATGCAGGAAGAGAAAGGAAGAAAGGAGCAGTATATCACTGCCATTATTCATAATATTGCTTCTTTTTCTTCAAAAAGTAAATTTCTTTTAAAACGTACAGAGAATGCCCTCTTCTACAGTCGTGAGGAATGGAGTTCATAAGGAAAGAACACATTAGCACTCTTGCACGTTTGACATGTACTGAACCAACACAACTACATGAATAATTTGAATTCCAGCACCATTCAAAATACAACCAGACACTGTCATCTCACAAAACCTACCATGCAATCTGCAAAGAGCATACATTAGGCTTTCTAGCAGCAATCATCATTCGAGAAACACTAACTCGAAAGACAAAACAATGGAAGATTTTCACACATCTCAAATAAGAAGGGGAAAAAGCTGGTCATTCATAATATTACTCCTCCGCCTTCAATAAAGTAAATAAGACCCACAAGGACCCTCTCCAAAAGTGGTGAAAAGTGAATTCATAAGGGAAGGATACACTTTTACCCATGCAAACATGAAATAAGTACCAAACCAATAGAAAAGGGCTGGATGAGTACTTGTCTAACATAAACCTTTTATGCAATTTGCGACATGAATGCATCTCTGCAATCATCCGAAATGGCAAAAGTTGAGTTTCTTTTACTAGCAATCATAACTTGAAAAAACTAACAATCATAACATGAGAGTTGATCACCTCATCGGATCAGAGTGATGGTGAGCGACTAGAAAAAATTAATAAGGTAAAACAAGGATTCGAAACCATATCATACCTTCCGGATTGCTTCCTCAGTAAAAGGATGCCAATATCTCATTCCAACATAGACTTTTGCTGGCAAATCTTTCTCTTCTAAAGCTATCCTCAATGCATTGGCCTGACAACCATGAACAATAAAAAATAACCCACATGAGTACACAACAGAATCAAATTAGATGTGGTTTTCAATCTTGGCTGTATATTCTCCATCATCATAAACATCAATCTTAGCTGTATATTCTCCATCATCATAACCATCACTTACCATGTGCAGATTAAGCTATTTGATTTCATTCAAATGCCTCTAATGAGAGGTTCAACAAAAAAAGAACAACTAGAGCATTCATAACATCTTAAAAAACTGGTTCCAATGCTATGCCTCAAACGAAGAAGCTAGAAACTAATGCATAGCACTCTTGTAGATCCCAAGAGTAATTACAGCGAAGACATTATGCAATGTTGATGGCCTACTATGAAGAGATGTTTTAGCTAGAAATCTGAAGAACAAAAAGAATGAATCTTATGTTAAATTGAGGCTGAGCACAACAGTCATGAATAGCTACATATGAATGCACTAATGAGATAGATTCAATGATTATATATATAAAGGGATCAATCCCCTCCCCCTTGGAACATCATAGGCGATATATATGATGGGTAAAGTGTTCATATGGGGGGGCTTAAGGTCACCCATTTGACCCCTGTTTGAATTATAGATCATTCGAATTTTTTTTATCAAATCACTTTATACATGAAATTCAGAACCTGACTCGTGTGAATTGTAATTTTGCATACACAGCACTTCATGTGAATAAGACAAGTGGGGAGGGGGGAGACGGAAAAAGAAAAAACGGGAGGGGGGAGGATTATAAAGTAACTTGACAAAGGTTCGTTTCAGTTGGGAGCTTCTGCTTTATTCATGAAAAGGATCTTCTCCTTTATTAATGAAAGGGAGCTTCTGCTTTATTAGTGAAAGGGAGCTTTAGCTTTATTACTGAAATAGAGCTTCTTCCTTTTTTTTTTTGAGAGTACAATGAATTGGAAATACACACTCACACACCCAACCTCGTAAGGTAGAGGCACCCATCATGAAAGACTCATGGACATGTCCAACCAAGACTTGAACTTAGGACTTCCTCCCCCAGCTTCAAGGCGTCAGCCACTAGGCTACGCGGGCTCGGACAAGCTACTTCTTTATTGGTGAAAGGGAGCTTATGCATTCTTAGTGAAAGGGAGCTTCTACTTTATTAGTGAAAGGGAGCTTCTCCTTTATTAGTGAATGGGAGCTTCTCTTTTATTAGTGAAAGGGAGCTTCTCCTTTATTAGTGAAAGGAAGCTTATGCTTTATTAGCGAAAAAAAGCTTCTGCTTTAATTAGTGAAAAGAAGCTTATCCTTTATTAGTGAAAAGCAGCTTCCCCTTAATGCTACCTTGTAACTTCAACCATGGAATGTATAGATTATATTTGGGGCTTTGCTCCTTAGATGTATCATGTCTCCCATGTGCAGTATTCTCTAGATCATGTCTCTATTTTCTCTATCTCTATATTAATTGTGGGCCTAAAAACCAACATTATCTTCTTCTCCACCCATGAAAATCCTCATGATTTCTTACAATTCTTGAGAAAGCTCGTGCTACTAGCAAAAGAATGATTTCATTCTTCTTTCTTCGATGTTACCCGCTCCTTTGAATGAACTCGATTTCTCTTTGTCCTTTTGCAAAAAAGGAGTGGTATTTACAGCTGCAAACGTGTGGGAACACTTGCTTGACGCAACATGTGCACCCCCATGAGCAAGCCATCCGACCCAACCATCTACATGCTCCATAGATGCCCAATCAGGAACCCACGCACCCTTGGACATGTGAAAGGAAGGAGGGCTCCGTCTCTTCTTTCACTTGCGTAAAAAGAATGACAAAGCTACCTTATTTGCACTCTTTATCTCTGATCACTCTATTGTTCATACGATATCTCCGAAGCCTCTCGCACCATGGTGTGTTTGTCTTCTCCATAATTCTATTTCAGCTCATGGTGTGGGCACCCATGGAGCCTATATGGAATCTAGCATGCTTGAGCGTGATGATCCCATGTAGCCAACAAAGAGGACATTCTTCTTCTCCTAAAGTCAAGCCCAAAGTCCAGACTGTATGCTTTTTCCAAACATCTTTTTCTTTACTTGACTCAGCAAGTTGCATTCATTGGAGTCTATTTTTCTCTGCACCCCTTCAAAACAACCCGGTTTTGCGCTCTTTTTGTGATTCCATCCAACCCATGCTCCTTCAAACTCGGTTTATGGTTATTATATCTACAGATTTCTCCTCTTTTCACTTCACTTTTCCTACGAGAGAAAAGGAGAAGCATGAATTGTGTAGAGGCGCAATGAAGATCAAAGAGATAGATCTTTTGCTTTGCACGTCAAGATGGAGGTACCAAGAGAGTATGGTGATGGAAATCAAAGCGCATTTGAGGAGCAAGGAGTAAGAACAAGAAAAGAGCATTCCATATCAAAGAGGATTATTTTCTCCATCAAATTTGAGACATGGAAGTATATATACCTTCATAAGTTCAGAGTTATCCAAACTTACGAACTCAAGATAGAGAACACAAACACATACACATTGGAAAAAACAACAAACAAAAGCAAAAGACTTAAGATCAATATAAGACATGAAAGATCTAAACAAGAAAGAAAATCAGTACAAAATGAGACACACACAGAAAACAAATAATGAAAAATGAAAAATAATAATAATAATTTTAAAAATTAATACAATAAAAATAAAATAAAATATATATAAAAATAAAAATAAAAATAAAATAAATAAATAGATTAATTAAATTATAAAAAAAATTAAATAAAAATAATAATAATTACATAAATAAATAAATTATATATATATATATATATATATATATATATATATATATATATATATATATATATATAGAGAGAGAGAGAGAGAGAGAGAGAGAGAGAGAGAGCAAATTAAACAAAAACAAACAAAACAAAAAGTGCATCCTCAACTTCTATATCTGTCCTAAACAAGAAGTATCAAAATTAAACTTTATCATGCATAGCTTGGACAAGTAAGTATGACATCCCTACTCACGTCATCAGTGCCCTAGAGTAGGTGCAGACTTTAATAAAGAGTCTTTCTAAATCAAGATCTCTAATAAAGTCAACGAACTGAGTTTCTATCACTTCCGGAAGTGAAGGGCAAACTCAGACATGATAAAGTCTTGCACAAAGAACAAACAAATAATAAGAGGAAAGGAATTAAAATAAGAATTATAAAAAGTAAAATTAATAAATATATATATATATATATATTATAAATAATTAAAATAAATTTAAAAAATAATAATAAATTTAAAAATAATGATAAAAATAAAGAAATAGCTAAAACAATAATAAAAGTAATAATAATAATAAAAATAAAAGAACAACGGACTAAAATAAAGCTATAAATAAAGAGTGAAAGAACCCCCCAAAATACCTTATCATTAATCAATATAAAGTTCCCCTTTTCTATTGAATTTATTAATGATTAATTTGAACACATGAAAAGAAGAAGACCATAAATGAACTTGTTACGAAGCATAGTGGAAAGCAACGTTTTCGCAACGGCAACGGCAACGGGTTAGCAACGGGTTAGCAACGAGGGCAACGTCTAGACCTAGGAGTTGCGATAAAGTGATTTATTTTTCAAAATTTTTATATGTTTTTTTCACATATTTTGGGTCATATGATATGTAATAAGGTGGGATATGATTATATATACCATAAAATACTTATTACAATATAAGATATATCATAAATAATAGAGATTATCAATCTAACTTGAAAGTTGGTCGTGACTCGTGATTATATCATAACCCTCCACACAGCCTTAAGATTATATCATATACAATTATCTCAAATACATCATCATTATATCAAAATTCAAATACAATCATAACATCAATAATCATAACATCATCATCTAACATCAATTGTTGGTTAGTTTGATATCAATTATATGTAATACCAACCACATTCTTCTACTTTGTTGGGTAAGAGGAATCGTGCTACAGATTTCTAAATTAATCAAGATACTAAGTGCAAAGAGCCATTTTTCAAGATGATCATTGTAAATAGAAGCACAAGCCTTAGCTAGAGATTGACCAAGAGTATAATTTGGTTCACATTGTACACGAAAATTTTCAAGACTTGAGGCCACTTCTTTTAGGAGGTTTTCGCCCAAATACCATTCTTTAGGCAACATCGTGAAATATCTCCATTAAGGAACTTGTACCATTTTTCTTCAAATCCAACATATTCATGGGGTTGCTCAATGCCAGATCATTCTGTTGCAAGCACCTACATTGTAGATTGCAAGCAACTTCAAGCCAATTTCGGCATCCTGGAGATGCAGCACCATGGCCTTCGAACATTCCAAAGAAATTTCTTTCATTTCATTCATAGTAAACTTGACATTTGTATATCTATAGAGAGTCACATGAGTTCCTATCATCCACCGAAGTAAAGGCCCGAATCATCAATTCAGAATCTTCATTCTCTGAGTCGTTTTCAATAGAGAACTTAAATTGTTGCCCATAATAGAGAGGTCCATAAAATTCATCATGACATATGATATTCTTAACCTATGTATACTATCGATAGATAGATAGATAGACAGAGAGAGAGGCAAACATACAAACAGACAAAGAGACAGACAGAGAGACAGACAAAGGATGCAAACTCTTTTGTAGATTAAATAGTGTTCAACACCTCAAGCTGTGAACCTGCAAACAAGAGCCTTTGAGACGTAGTGTCATGATTAGACCATGCATCGCACACCTCAACTTCAAATTTTAGGAGAGGATTTTACATGCAATTGATATCAAACTAACCAAATCTATCAAACTAACATCAATTAGTTGGTATTACATAACATCAATAATCATAACATCATTATAATTTTTGTTTGCAACGCAACGCGTTGCGTACGTCGCAACGCAACGCCGTTGCGTTGCGAACGTTGCAGACGCTACGCAACGCGTTGCGTTGCAACTATGTTACGAAGTAAGAAAGTCCTTACCTTCTTTGAAACTTTCTTGAATAAATACCCTTTTTGAACAAGCAAAGAGATAAGT
>CM035424.1:94060567-94080567 GCA_020310875.1 Ceratopteris richardii | reverse complement strand
GCAATGGGCCGTACCAAAAGCCAAGAATGGGAGTATGTTATCCAAGTGAAGGCTTTGGGGAAAGGGCAATTTACTTGTCAATGCAGGTATTGCTCACATAAATTTGATGGAGGCACTTCATGTATCCGAGCTCATATTTTGGGATTTCCATGCTATGGTGTATCACCTTGTGGTAAAGTCCCCAATAATGTGAAGGAAATAGTGAAGAAGTCAATTGGACATGCTGATGTAGGCATTTCTAATGTGCCAAATGGAGATGACATTGTGGATGATCTTGGCATTGATCATGCATCAAATGATACACAAAATGTGCATGGACATGTGGATTTAGAGGAAAGTGGAAAAGCTAGCAAGAATGTTCATCCCTCTTCTTCCAAGAAAAGAAAGCTCAGCCAACAAGCTTTATCCAAAGCATGGAATGTGGAAGCATGCAAAAAAGCAAAAATTGCTCTTCGTCGCTTCTTTTATGCTGAAGGTATACCTTTTTGGAAAGTGAGAGACCCTTATTTCAAGGAAATGGTTTCAGCTATTGGGCATGCTGGTCTTGCTTTTATTGCCCCTTCTTTTTATGCATTGAGAAAAACTGAATTGAATGATGAGATCAAGGTCATTGCAAGTGATCTCAATGTCATAAAAGAAAAGTGGAGAAAATATGGATGCACAATTGTTTATGATGGATGGTCTAATACTAGGCATAGATCTATTATCAACTTTCTTGTTGCTTCTATTCATGGGACCATATTTTTGAAATCTAGTGATACATCAGGTCATCAAAAATCTGGTGAATTTATTTTCGAACATTTGAAGGAATCATTATTGAAGTTGGTCCTGAAAATATAGTGCAAGTTTGCATGGATAATGCATCCAATTGAGTAAGGACGAGAGAAATGGTTGAAAATGAATGGCCACACATTTTTTTTACAAGGTGTGCATGCCATTGCCTTGATCTTCTTTTTGAAGACATTGGCAAATTGGAGTGGTGTCTAAAGCAATTGACAGTGCATGCAAGATTGTGAAGTTTGTGACAAGAAAGGAGAAAGTTTTAGCACTTTTTAGGTCCCTTAGCTCAAGGGACTTGATTAAACTTGCCCCTACCCGATTCGCATATTATTATATCATAGAGAATCTTTTGGATGATAGATGCTTACAAAAACTCAGAAAATCGCTTGTGGATGATAAATTTCTGAAATTAAAATGCTCAAGGTCAGCCTTATGCACTGAGGTGTATGATATTGTGTTTTCTAATGCATTTTGGCACGATGCAAAGCTTATTGTGAAGCTATGTGCACCAATTTTGAAGATTCTCCGTTTATGTGATGGGGAAGGTGCAACTATGAACCATGGGGCTTATATATGAGCTCGCGGATCATATGATTGAGAAATTGCAAAGCATGGATGGTGTTGATGAATCAAAATTGAATGAAATCAAAACTTTATGCATTGATAGATGGGACATGATGCATACACCATTGCATGCAGTAGGATTTATGTTGCATCCCATATGGAAACATAAGAATCAAGAAAGTGATGTTGAGGTGCATGAAGGATGGATAAAATTTTTGGAGAAGTATTGTCATAGAAATGTGAAATTGATGGGTGATTCGATGGAAGATTATGACAAGTACAAAAATGATTATGATTCGTTTGCTTCACCCGTTGTTCATGATCCTAGAAGAATGCAAGAAGGTGTGAAGTGGTGGGAGATGTTTGGGGGCTGCACACCCAAATTGAAATCCCTTGCCATTAGAGTTTTATCTCAAGGATCATGTGCCTCTCCATGTGAGAGGAATTGGAGGACTTATTCACTCATATACACAAAGAGGCGGAATAGGTTGCTACCTTGCAATGCTAATAAACTTGTCTACATACATACTAATTTGAGGCTATTGTCAAAGGTGAAAGAAAGGGGATTTGAAAGAATGGAGATTACATTGGACATGCTCAACAAGGAAAAAGATGAAGATCATCTTCTTGCTTTGCAAAATATGAGAGAAGCTGAAATTGGCCCTATGGATGTGGACCTAATGAAGCTACCAATTTTGATTCACAATCATTGATGGAAGGCACACCTAGTAGCAATATTGGGACATCATCTTTGGTTCATAATTATGATCCCTTTGTTGAGGATGATAATGTTATTGATGATGATGAGGAGGAGGAGGAGGAGGATGATGATGAGGATTCTCTTGGAAGCTGAAAGTTGAATGTTAATGGCAGATAGTTTAGCTTTTGTTTATCATGCATTATGCATGCTCCATGGCACATGTATGATGCTACATAGGTGTGTGTGATAATTGATTGCAAATCTGTTATATTTTATGGCTATTTTGTGTTATATATATAATATATATAATTTTCAGATTGTTTCATACTTTTTTTATCACACGTATGATATCACATATGTTATTTTTTTTGAAATTCCATACTTTCTTCATACTTCCATACCCGTATGCATTGGAAGTATGGTTCACATATGGAAAAACTATGCACACAAGGCCCTTTCACATAAACAACACCCTGCAACACACACATCACAAAGCGTAGTCACACATCCCATACTCTTCTCAACCAAATACTACTTGGAAGGATAGAGACAACAAAGAGATTCTATTTTTAAGATAGATTTAGATTCAAACATACTTCCAAGTTGAAACAAAATTCTGATTTATGTATTTCATCTCCACAAATCTAACATGGATTGACTCTATAACAATCTGTCTCTTTGTAGTTTGCCCTTCCACAATGTTTGCACTTCCTGAACTTCTTGAGCTTTGCAGCAAATGTATTCTCTTTGAAACCTTTTTCGGTTTTAAGTCTCTTCTCCTCCTTTTGTATGGCTTCTATTACTCTGTCAAGATCAAGGTTAGTCTTGTTTTGCAGAATGGTAATAATCATATTATACGAAAAAGGGTAGACTCTTCAAACCGATTGCCACTGCTATAGGTTCTGAAATTGGATGTTCCATTTCCGCAAGTTGAGATAGATAGCTCTTGATTTTGTTGGCATGCTCTTCCAATGACATTGAGTAGTCCATCAAATTCTACTTGAGAATCAAAAGCTTTAGTTTGCAAGTACTTTCACTCATTGATCATTGAGGACAATGATCTTTAGAAGGAGGAGAGATTGTTAAACATTGGTCTACAAAGACCATTCTATGTGTGTGTGGAACATGGGCTGATCATAGCCAAGGTCCCTAGCTAGGGGGATATCTAAGGTATTCAATGGTAATGGGGATGAGTGTTGCATGGTGGCCACATGCTGACACTCGATCATTCCATAGCATTATTATTTTGAATGCAAGGGGATATAATGAATGGGAGGAGAGTGGCACACACATCATTCATGAGTCCAAGTCCTAAGAGAGATTTTAAAGAGTTCTATGTTATGGTTGAGGTCCAGTGGATAATAAGTCACATAATTGCTCTTCTTGAAGGGTAACCTAATCTGGTTACCCAATTGACCAGCTTGACAAAAATTCTTAACATTTTGATTATATAGGTATGCTAACCCTAGCACCAACCTCTTCCTCTCCATATCCTTCAATCTCTGAGTATTCATATGTATGTACCTTTTATGCCATGTGTCAAATTATGCTACCTTCCTACTTCCATATGTGAAGTAGGTTGTGTGGTTGAAATTAGGCTTCACATCCAAAGTGAATAGCCTTCCCTCCTTCCTTCCTTTGGCTCAATTTGTACCCCTCTTGACCTTCAATCCTCTCTCAACCATTTGACCCACAAAAACAAGATTCCTTGTGATTGTGGTAACATGAAGAACATCCTTTAAGGACTTAGCCTTGTGAGAGCCATCCAACATAGCATCACCTCGGTGTGATAGCATGGGGAGTATCATCACCTCTTCCCACATGCCCTTTGGTTCATGGCACATGCATGTTTGAAAAAAAATCCTTGTTGCAGCTCATGTGATTGTTGCATCCACAATCAATGTACCATGTACTTGACCTTTGTGTCTTGTAGTTACTCATCTACATCATAGCTAACATGCTTTAATTCTCATTTGAAGTAGATGCATAATTACCTTGTCCTTCTGTAGGTTGAATTTATTTTCTCCCTTTGATAGCAATCCCTTGCATATTGGCCATACTTGCCACAAATGACGCACCCTTTTGAGTTGTGGTTGTCCCTATTCTCGTTGTATCTTCCTCCTCTACCTCTAATCTTGCCTCTTCCTCATGACGAAGTGGTACTTGCTTCCTTGGTCTTCATCAAGATCACCATTTGATCTTCTCCCTTGCCTTCCTCTTTCTCTACCTTGGTTCCTTCCTCTACCTCTTCCTTTAACTGCATAGAATGATTGGGCTTCATTGCCCTTTGCCTTTGTGCCCCCAATATTCATCTCCTGAATGACCATTAAAGCCACCAACTGCTCAAAGTCGAGAAGAGTACCTCTAACATACGCAGATGTTGTAAAGGCCTTCCACTTCTCATCATTCCTTAGCCCATTCAAGGTGTATGCAACTAGGTCGTCATTATCTATGTGACAACCTATGGATCCTAATGCATCATTGACTTCTTTGATTTTCAAAATGTAGTCATTTATATTGCTACTAGGTGTTTTCCTCAAGTTGTTGAGTTCATTCTTCAATTGGATCTTTTTGGCTTTGGTTGAAGTGGAGTAAAGTCTCTCTAGGATTTCCTTCATACCTTCATGGAGGCATCTAAATCTTGTATATGCCCTATCATGGCATTGCTAATGTGTTGAGATAATATGAAGATGACTCTCTTATCTCTCTCATTCCACTCTTTGAAGTTCCTAAATTGATCAGGAGTTTGATTCTCACCCAATCTAGGTCTAGCATTTGTGCCACTAATGAGAGCCCATAATCCTTTCCCCATGAGGTAGCTAGATATTCTAAATCTCCATGGCTGATAATTGTTTTTGTCCAATTTCTCACTTTGAGTGCTATACTATGGCATGGTGTACCCTAATGTACTCTCCTAGATCCCTTTGATGCAAGAGAAGTGAGAAATAACAATAGCTTTTACCTTTGTACTTCACAAGTCCCAAATAGATGAAGTAGATGATCTCCTTTTCCGCTAGTAGACTCCCCTTAGCTTGGTTGTTTGCTCTTGAGCTTGATCCCGCAGCTCTCCTTCTTTCAAACTCCCCTTGGCTTGGTTGTGTGCTCTTGAACTTGATCCGGCATCTCTCCTTCCTTCAAAGTCCTTAGATGGCTTCTCGTAGTCCTCCTTGAATGTCTTTGTATGTCGAAATGCTCTAATACCACAGATGGGAGAATGATCAACTTCCCTATGCAGCATTGACACATAGATAGCCTCACATGCACACTCTAGACCTCTGTTCACTCAAATGAATGCTTCTCTGAACTCTTGAGGACTCAACCCAAGAGCTTTTGCACACATAAACTACACTTAATACCTTGCTAGTGCAAGTTATCTCACTCAAAATGCTCACTGCTATTCCACGAACCAATGCCTCCAAGACAAACAAGTTATTGCCTTCACTAGGCATGCACACGCAGACCACTATTCACTTCTGGAGTTGTTTCTCTCAAAATATGCAGACATTGAATATGAGCTTTGAAACAAATTTAGGAGCCAAGAATAGCTTTCTAACAAACCAAAGGTTACAACAAAAGAGTACGATCTAATAAGGGAACTCTCCTCAACACTCAACACTATCTAGCTCATACACAGAATCTGTGAGCTAGATATGGCTACACAAAGTCTAGTGAAGTCACTCAAGCAAGCAAGGGGCTTGAAAAGCAAGGGGTCTAGTAGCTTATTCAAAATCTATGAGGGCATACACACACGCGGGATCATACATTCGAAGTTCATTGTGTGTAGATATAGTCTTGAAAAGATTCCCTAGATGATAGGAATTCCTTTTCCTAAATTATAGGCTTTATCATACCTAAGAGTGATAGATGGCTTTTGATTGCTATGAGGGGGCTTTTCAGATTCAAATTTGAACTCAGAGTTTTTGTGCTTGATGTCTTACTTCCCAATGCTCCAAGTGGCATCTATCCAAAGGTCCAAAAGCTCCTAAGGTTGGCAACACCTTGCTCATGCATGCACTAGTGATTTTTATATGCTCCATGGTCATAAAGCCTTGAACTTGTAATAATATCTCATACATATGTAGCATAACATCGCTGCACTGAAATACAATGCTCAAAGAATCTTTTATTACTTACTTTTTTTAACTCTTTCTTTGTATATAGTTTATGTTTTCATTTGACCTTACTCTTTAAAGCAATCCTTTGTTTCTGCATTTTCTAATACATCTGTGTTTTGCTAACATCTATAGTCTGTAAGTTTATATAAATCTGAAGACTGAACTTACGAAGGTACATGTGTAAAAGATCATGCATACACACATATACACATGCATGCATGTAAACATACATACACACATAGTTTGAAGCAGCTACTTTGCTTTCCAAATTCTTCCACCAGAAAATGAATCCTTAAATCTAGGAAAAAACTTCACAGTGAATGTCAACTGCACTAATGCTAAAAATTCTCCAACATGCCGGGGCTTACCATTGACTATATATCTACCCATGCATGTTAACTTTCTATGGATAATTCTAAAAGGTTGACAAAGAAGTAATAAAAAAAAAAATTATAAACAGAGATGAAGCTTACAACTTTGGGTGTTTGTATGTTTGCGTTATAAATTAACACCTTTTGTGATTTGTCCAATGCCTACATTAAAAAGGGTTAGGTAAACTGTCTTGTAACAGTTGCATGCAGGTGATAACTGACACTGCAAAGAGGTGATTATGAGCAGTGGGCCAATTCTTCAATGGTCTTGAAGATATCCTGTAGAACTTTCTAACACTAAACATGTCTTCCGGTTGAATCTATTCCTGTTTCTCTACTATGAATCTGTTGCTTCACTTCAGCAAATCTAAGTTGCCCATCTTTTCTAAATTGAAGTAGAATGAATCTATAAGGGCCAGAATAAAAACAGAAAGTTTATTTTTCCTTTAACTGCCTTACTTTTCCCCTTTAGAAAATCCCAAAGGGCAGTATCGATAATAGGCTTTAAAAAAAATATCAACACTTCTGTGCCAAACAACTTCACCTAGAAAAAGCCTGAATCAAATATACCTGTTCTTCTGTAATGCGGCGCAACGGTGAACCTCCACCAATGGAGGCATATCCCTCCATGCTTTTAGGCGCTCTTACAGTAGAGATAAACTTAGCCAAAGGTTGCTGCATGAATCTAAGCAAGCGTGGTAGCCTGATGATATCCTGCACATATAAAGAAATGTCAGAATTAACAGGTTGAAGAGCACGCAGGACCCTGATATATTATGCCATAATTTATTCTGACATACAGGATCTGCAAAAAGGTTGTAAAGAAATGGTTGCACATCTTCAAGAGTCTCAGGTCCCCCTAAATTGAGCAGCAGGACTCCTACGTTTTCCTTTTTGCAGTCTACAGTATCCACTACTCCCACTGCTTCTCTGGCGAGAGTACAGCATACATATGATTGAACTCTTGAAGCTCTAACTGTTGTACCGTCGGTCGAGACTCGCAGCTTCAAAAACTTTGGAGGCCGCAAGCTGTTTCCCGAATAATCAAAAGCATTCTTCCAAGTAATAGTGCCTTCTACTGGTGATCTAAACACGTGACTACACCTGCCAAATGAAACAGTATGATGCATCATACATTCAATGGAACATAACGGTTCTCCTTGAAGAAGATAACACACAGATGACTTAAGAGAACGATCGAATAAAGACTGGCATGCCGCAACTAAGAATTCTGAAGGCCATGTCTACTTATATGGGATGGCAAAATAGATTTATATAGAGAAATGACTCGAAAGAAAATCATAATGGCTACAGCTGCGGGGAAAACAACGTAGGATAATCCGTTCCTTAATCTCAAGAGTCGCAGCCCTGAACCTATATGTCCGCGATATGCTCCCTCTAGAAAAATCTCATAGATCAAAGTAAAAAGAAATCCGTATATTACAGTAAGAGGAATCAGTTCCCTTTAAGTTCGAAGAGTAATATACTGATATTTGGTGACTTTCGAACGCCTCCCATCTCTATCTAGTACCTGCCCTGGCACACAGAATCCCCGGGTGGGGTTGTAACACTGACTTCGTATGAATTGAAGAAACCGTGCGATACTTCTTTAAAAAAGAAGTATGCAACACAATGTCATCGTTCGGGACTCCACCTATGAGGTGCGATGGTTTTTTGACATCCATACAAGAATAAGTTGTATTTTAACATACCTGTACGGAAAATTTTGGGCAGTATTTGCCCCTTGATGTGTGCTACTAAAACAGCTTGGATGAGCTAAGCCCGATTGCATTCTGGCAAGAAATTAAGCCTAGCTGCTCGCAAGCACGAGGAAGGAATCGGGAAGAAGCGACCCTCTGTGATTAGAACAATGTAAAATTCAGGTTGAAGGAATAAGTCCCCACGATAAAAAGCCGTACTTGCGCAATGAACCTGAGTACCAGCAGCAGTGACAGGAAACAACAGAGGGAACGATAAAAATACTGAATTCGGAGACGAGATCGTAACATGCAACGAGCATAACCGTAGCGTAGCGATCGGCCTTCAAAGACTATTTACGAGGTAGAAGGAGCCAGAAGCGAGCAAATACACTCTACGCGCAATCCTGCACCTCTAATCGATTTCCTGTATCTCCCATGGCCTCCATTGCTGTCGCCGACGGAAACGAACGACACTTTCAGCGGGGCAGCAGCTCGAAGAGAGCTTAGAAAAGAGTGAGAGAGCGAGCGAACGAGTTTAAGCCCCACGATTTTGCTTGGCCTCCGTTGAATCAGAAGACACGAGGCCTCTCATGGAAAATAACTTCAGTATCCGCCCTCGTAGAGTCGTAGTCGCCCTGCTCCCCATCGAGAAAATGCTGAATAATGAGCACGAGATATTCAGAAAAATTTGAGGTGAAGCATTCGAGAGGTGCGGGTTGGAGGATTGAAAGTGATTGTTTTTAAAGAGTGAGTAGGGCAAAACACTTTTTGGCTTCAAGGCAATTGTTTGAGAAGGTAAAACATCATCAAGCTTTCTCTCCTAAAGAGATCATGTTGAGTGACTCTATTAGGTCTGCATATGTGTATGCAATGCATAATTAGAGCGAAAATCTATGAAAAACTAGATAGAGTACTATCAGTGACTTCCATAGTAATGAGCAAAACTAGATAGAGTACTACCAGTGACTTCCATAGTAATGATAAGTTGTTAGAGATGTAGACTATTGCACGTTATTAAAGTAAAGTCTTCTTGCTGAAGTAAAACTCATTCTCTTCATAAATCTAGAGGTGTAATTTTCAAGTTGTTGCTTATTCTTAGACAATTTCATGGCCATTGATCTTGAAGAAAGATAATGATAAGCCCATGAGATAAAATGCCAGAAGCAATAATATTGTCGCCATTTGATAGATCATGAACTGCACATCTGTCATCAACAAATTTCACATCCAAGCCAATCTTGGCTAAAGCCAAAATTGATAACAAATTCTTCTTCATCCCTAGCACAAGTAAAACATTTGACAATGTAAAAGAACTACCATCAATAGTGGTCAGAATGATCTTATCGACTCCCATAACAAGATAAGAGGAGTTGTTGGTGCATGTAACAGTATTCCCTGTAGGGGCAAGCTCGAGTGAAGGAAGAAACTGTGCTGCGAGGTAATATGTTTGGTCGCCCCACTATCAAAGTACCAAACATCTGAGTCTGCTGCAGACATGCACTGCTCATGAGAAGATGGGTCAAAACTGCAAACAGTAGTAAATGCCCATTCTTCATCTTGCACAAGATTAGCAGACTCTGTTTTCGATGTAAAGGCCTCTACAACAACCATTCTGGCCTCTTTCTTCTTTGCCTCTTTAGCAGCCAGTTTTGGACAGCTCTTAATGACATGATCATTTGCTTTACATTATTTGCAAAACAATTTCTTCTTTTCTGATTTCTTCTCATCTTTGCCTTCCTTCTTCAATCGTGCAAAATTAGTAGATTTCTGCTTACTAATAGAAGAGCTCCATTTTCCTTTGCCCTTCTGACTAGCCAAGAAAGCTTGATCTGCAACATGTGTAATAGACCTGTTCTGGCTAGACTAATCTTCTTGCAATAAAACAGAAACTAACTCTTCAAATGTTAAGGCATTTGGATTGCCCTTCATCATCAAATGAAGAGTAGAAACAAAACTCTGATATGAGTGGGGAAGACCATTTAGAACAGTCTACACAAGTGAACTGTCAGGAAGGACTTCATCAACAGAAATCAACTATTCCTTGAAATCCTTGATCTTTGTCAGAAAACTATCCATAGAATCACCTTCATTCATATGCTTACTCTCCAACTGTTTTCAGAGGTAAGCAACACGAGCCTCATTCCTAGCCTAGTACAATGTGGTAAATGTATCCCAAGCATCCTTAGTTGTTCTGCAAGAGCGAATGTGAGGAATAATGACATGTTTGACAGAAAAAGCTATCAATGCATGTGCTTGAGCATCTGTGCCATCCCAAAAAATTTGCTCTCCAATAGGTGCAACAAAAACAGTAGCACGAACAAGAATCTGTAGAATATCACCATCTTCGACACCATTTGAATTAGCTTCAGTACATGTACTTATAGTACCTGTGTTTGTAGGTGTAATAGGATATTTTTCAACACCTTGCACAATATTCCACAGTCCTTTTGCGACTAATACATGATGCATCATATAAGCCCACAATGGATAATTGGTACCATCAAACTTATCCTCAACATCCAACATACGGAATACATCACTACTTTCAGCCATGGCCACTGACTAAAATACCTTGATGTAGAAAAATGATTGTAACTGAAAAAGTTGAACAGAACTACCCAAACAAGTTTTGCTAGACCTGTAATAGACTTCGAGACGCTTATACTAGCGAACCAAAACCTATATATATCTTTGGCACAAAAAGACAAAATGGCCTGCACAAGCACTACGATAATGCATTCGGAGGCCAAAACAAGCTTAGATCATGCGTATGCATACCAAATTTCGTGTGATTCTGAGATTGTGATCGGAACGGTGTCGACGATGCCCTAGATGAAGCAGCAACCTTCTTAGATACCAATTGTTGGAGTTAAGTGTCTGTGAAAGTACGCAAACAGCACAAGAAGAAGAAAAAGCTTGGAGCACAACACACAATACTGAATGTATTACCACTAGAATGTACAAAGATAAGTAGCCTGTTAGGGAAATAGATGCATATACAAGCCGGGGGAAAAAACCTCCTAAAGTGCCCCAACGCTCCTAGAGTGTTCACACACATCACTACCTAAATGTATCAACAGTTCCCATGTGAAAGGCCAAATGGTCGTCAGACACTTTTGTATTTGTTCTCTAATAAAACATATAGTGGTTGGGTTAGCCACACATTGTATGTTTGACTGCATTTTGTAAAAGTTAGTTCGTGCTTTGTGTGTACTGTGTAGTTCTATGTATTTTGTAGGTATGTGTGAAGTACCGCATGCATCGCCTACAACTTGGTTTGTATTGTGAGGGCATCATTGTGAAGCTCTTCTAAAGGGGAATCCATCATGGTGCATCACCATCACACCACTTCAATGATATTTGAGCTCTTCAATGCAAAACATTTTTTGTTGTTGCATGAGCAACTCTAACTGTCAGTGAAGATGGTGGTTGCAAAAGATTGACCAACAGCCAAATCAAGCAAAAGGTGTATGCACACACTCAACAATCATTGTGAAAGCTACCCTATACTCAGCCTCATAACTAGAAAAGGACATAGTAGGTTGCATCTTTCTCAACCAAGATATGCAGGAGCTATCAAGAATGAAGCAAAAACCACTAGTGGACACATGAGTGTCATAGCAACCAGCCTAATCAAAGTAAAAAAAAACATGTGAATCTGGAAGTAGTGATCCCCCCTTAGGATAAAACAATCCAAGTAGTCGGTTACCACTCAAATAGTGAAAGAACTAACTACCAATGCTTGGTACCTGGGCAATGCATAAGCCAACTCATCTGAGAGACAACAAAGTGAATATTAAGCCAAGTTATGCATAAGTAAATCAAGCATTCAACAACCTATTGATAGACAACAACATCATGTGCATCTCAAGCATCATGAAGACTCAACCATAAACCTGTTTCCATAGGAGTGGCAATAGCTTTGCAATCTTCAAGGCCAAAATGCTACAATTATGTGTCAATATATTTTGTTTGACATAGAGCTATCCCACCATCAACTTGCATAAATTGAATGCCCAAATAATGATTCAAATGCCCCAAATGTGACATCTCAAAAGAGGCATACAAACCAGCCTAAAAATTAGCAATATGCTTCTCATTATGACCAGTGAGTAGCATGTCATCAACATAGGCAACAATGATCATAAGCAGACCATTTGCATTCTTAACATATAAGATGTTATCAGCTGGATTGTTCTCAAAACCATGTGTAGTCAACTAGGCATGTATCTTTTCATACCAAGCACGTGGTGATTGTTTCAAACCATATAATGCCTTTTGCAACCTACACACTTTGTTTTCACGACCGTTCTGCACAAAACCATGGGGCTGAAAAACATACACTTCTTCATGTAAGTCACCATTAAGAAATGCAGTTTTAATGTCCAACTGATGTACATTCCAACCATGATGAGTTGTGAGTGCACAAATGCTACAAATAGTGGTCATTCGACATGTGGGTGCAAAGGTCTCATCAAAATCAATGCCTCTCTCTTGAGCATAACCTCTTGCAACAAGCCTACCCTTATACTTGTCAACTATTCCATCACGGTTACGCTTCAGCTTGTATACCCATTTAGTGCAAATGGACTTTTTGCCTGGAGGCAAATCACATAAAGAACAAGTACCATTCTTCATAATAGCATCATATTCTAATTATATAGAAGCCATTCAATTTTCTGAATTTTGTGCTTCATCAAAAGAAACAAGCTCATCTCATCACAAAGACTAGAGGCAATCATTGCATAGAAAACTCATGCAAAAAAAGCACTATGGGAGCCTAAACAAGTATGATACGATAGAGATGCATCTAATTTGCTATCTTGTGAACTTTGCACCAGCCATTTGAGTATAGTTTTGCCTCCTCTATATCAACCCTATCATCAACAAGTGCATCATTCATGTGAAACCTGTAAAGGCTAAGAAATTGCCCCATTTGGACCAACATTTTGGTTGTCCACCTATAAAAAGAGGCAATAAAGTGTCTGACACATCTTTGGAGCTAATTGATGTTTCCTTAATTGCATCTTCCACAAAAACAACATCATGGGTAACCAAAATGCATTTAGTTTGTGGATGATATAGACGATAGCCTTTGCTTTCAAAATCAGACACTAATGCATATGCCAGACAACCAAAGACACATAGATGAGCAACAAATGGCTTGCGACCATGCCAAGCCTCATATGGAGTGATAGACTCCAATGCGTTGGTGGGTAATATGCTTCTCATTAGGACCAGTGAGCAACATATCATCAACATAGACAACAGTGATCATAAGCACACCATTTGCATGCTTGACATATAAGGTGCTATCAGTTGGATTGTTCTCAAAACCATGTGCACTCAAGTTGGCATGTATCTTTTCATACCAAGCATTTGGTGCTTGTTTCAAACCATACAATGCCTTTTGCAACCTGTAAACTTTGTTTTCATGACCTTTTTGCACAAAACCATGGGGCTGAAAAACAAAACACTTCTTCATGTAAGTCATGATTAAGAAATGTAGTTTGAATGTCCAACTGATGTATATTCCAACCATGATAAGTTGCAAGTGCACAAATGCTATGAACAGTGGTCATTCGACATGTGGGTGCAAAGTTCTCATCAAAATCAATGCCTCTCTCTTGAGCATAACCTCTTGCAACAAGCTTACCGTCATACATGTTCCAATGGAGGTGAATCACAAGCTCAGTAGATATGGAGGAGAGGAATTCAAGGATATGAAGTTGTATCAAAGTTTGGTTAGTAGCCTAATCTACGCTACATTGACTAGGCCTAATTTGTCATATGCAGTTGGTGTGTTGTCTCAGTTCATGCATTGTCGAAACCATTTGAGATTTCTACATGCGTAGCAAACTATCAAAATTTAGATGACCAAAGTGTGTATGCCAAAGTTTTGCATATGAGATAGCCTACGAATCTTGAACTACACATGTTAAATCATTGACATATTTTGCATAGTCTATGAGCTTATATAGCCTCGACATAAAATTCTAGAAGCAATAATAACATTTCCATTTGACATATAATGAACTATACATCATTCATCAACATATTTGACAACCAAGCTGATCTTGGTTGATTTTGAAACTAATAACATATTTTTCTTCATCCTTGGCAAAAAAAAGCATCTGACAATGTGAAAGAACTACCATCAACAATAGTTAGAATGATCTTACCAGCTCACATGATAGGATAAGAGGAGTTGTTGGCACATGTGACATTATTCCTCGTAGGAGCAAGCTCAAGTGAACTGAAGAAACTGTGTTGTAGGGTAATATGTTCGGTTGCCCCATTGTGAAAGTACCAAATTTCTAAGTCTACTGTAGACATACGATGTAAATGAGAAGATAGGTCATAGTTGAAAATAGTAGTAAATGCCCATTCTTCATCTTGCACAACATTAGAAGACTCTAATTTAGGTGTAGAGGCCTCTACAACAGCTGTTCCAACCTCTTTCTTCTTTCCCTCTTTTGTAGCCAGTTTTGGACATCTCTTTGATCATTGACTTTTAAGTATTTTACAGAACTATTTCTACTTTTTTGTTTTCTTCTTTCATTGTCTTTCCTTTTTGATTATGCAAAATAAGTAAATTTCTACTTACTAGTAGATGAGCTCTATTTACGTTTGTCCTTTTGACTAGCTAGGAAAGCTTGATCTTCAACATGCATAATGGACATGCTCTACCTAGACTAATCTTCCTGCAATAAAACATAGAGTAAATCCTCAAATGTTAAGGCATTTGGATTGCCTTTCATCATCAACCAAAGAGTAGAAGCAAAACTCTTACATGAATCTGGAAGACCATTAAGAATGGTGTGCACAAGTGAACTATTTGGCAAGACTTCATCTACATAAATCAATTGCTCTATCAAATCTTTGATCTTTATAAAAAAACTATCCATATAATCTCGTTCATTCATATGCTCACTCTCCAACTGTTTTTGGAGGTAAGCAACACGAGCCTCATTTCTTACTTGGTATAAAGTGATAAGTGTATCCCAAACATCCTTTGCTATTTTGATAAGAGCAAATGCGAGTGATAATGGCATGTTTGACAGACAAATCTATCAATGCATGTCCTTGAGCATCTGTGCCATCCAATCAAAGTTGCTCTATAGTAGGTGCAGCAGGAAATGTAACACAAACAGGGACTTGAAGATCATCATCTTCAACAACATCTACATCACCTTTAATAACTATATTTGCAAGTGTACTAGGTCATTTTTCAACACCTTACATAATATTGCATAGTCCTTTTGCCAAAAATACATGACACATCATATATGCCCATAATGGGTAATTAATTGGTACCATCCAACTTGTCCTCAAGAGTTAGCATATGGAATACATCATTGCTTTTAGCCATGGCCACTGACTAAAATACCCTGATGCAAAAAATTGACTATACCTCAAAAATTTGTACATAACTACCCTTTAAAGCTTTGCTAAACATGTCGCAGACTTTGAGTCGCTTGTATTGGTGAACCAAAACCTGTATATATGTTTGGCACAAAAGGATGAAATTTTTGGCATAGGTGTTGTGATAGTGCGTTCAAAACCAAAATGAACTCAGATCAAAAGTTTGACATCACAAAGCAAAGGTGTTTTGAATTCTTGATCACCTTGAGTATGCTGGTCAATTTTTTTTGCGATTATGAGACTGTGACTAGAGGAGTGTCGAAGGTGCCCTAGATGAAGTGATGACCTACTTTGATACCAATTGTTGGAGTTTGAGGTCTGTGGAAGCACATAAGCTCCACAAGGAAGAAGAAGAAGCTTGGAGTAGAACACCAAGTCAATGTACAAAGATAAGTAACCCATTAGGATTATAGGCGTATAAACAAGACGAGGGAAAAAAATCTCCTAAAGAGAGAAAGAAGTGCCACGACGGTCCTAAGTGCATTCATACACATCACTACCAAAATTTATCAACATTGCAATTCTCTATAGAGGGGACATTTTTATTTTTCAAACTAGATAGGTAAGTGAATACGGAGCATAAACAAGATGCAAATAAAGAAGCAAGGTAACCATCAAGAGGTAAAGTGAGTTTTCCATAAACTTGTTGACAATCGCGATTTTCTAAGAAAGTTATAAAGATAGAAGAGAGTAAAAGTAACATTATTGAGTGAATGAGATTGAGAGCACAAAGAGCAGAATTGCAGTTGTGAAAACAAAGCAAACAAATAGATAATCTAGGAAAAGGAAAAATCGAGAATTGTGATATTTTGAGATAGATTGTTCTATAGTTCAAATTCTTTTTTTTTTTAGTTTTCTTTATTGCATGAGACCATGGGTGCACTAGAGGGATTCCTGGGACATTCTCTCAAGAGATGTTCCTTGCCACACTCAGGATAAAAGCCTTGTATTGTGATATTTTGTCCTTGTCCTAGAGTTGGTGAGTGGGGACATTCACGAATAAAATGGTCACCCTGACATCTAAAACATGGTCCTCTAGGGGCTTGTGGTCTTTCTTGTCTCAATTGGGGTCTAGGATTTGGATTCGTATACATGACATTGGAGTATTCTGGCTCCCAATTTTGTTCCATATCTGGTGCCTCATATTGATGACAATAAGTCTCGCTATGCTCAGGTGACTCTATGTAATAACCATGTGGACTATCGTCATGGAAGTAGTCTGAAATATGAGCATGAGAGTCATTTTCTGATACAAAAGGGGTCACAGGCACCAATGCTCTATTTGGGTTTTCCTCTGCCACTGCATACTTAACTCAGATCACATTGGCAATAGCTGGTAGTTGGTTTCCTAGGACTGGTTGTGGCCTGTATGGTGCCTGATATTGCTGCTGGTATTGAGGTTGATATTGTTGTTGTGGCCTATAATATGGTTGCTGGTATTGATTTTGGTACGTACCCTGTTGGTAAGGTTGCTGATAATTTTTTTTGACTGCCTGCCTATTGTATGGACAATCTTGAGCCACATGGTTCATGTATTTTCTATCAATAGTGCAATATGGAGCATTAGAGTTTCCTTGGGGCTGAGACATCATTGGGCATACATTAGCCATGTGGTCTCCTCCACAGCTGTGACATCGCTTCAATGAGGTGACCCTTGGTGTTTGTCTATTTTGAACTCCTAGCTTTTTGGCAACTTGCTCCGCTATCTCATCTATCTCAGTGGAGGTTCTTGAGGTATAACTAGTAGAACTGTCAGAATCCTTATAGAGTTTGGACAGTCCTAACTCCTCGCCCAAATTCTCTTCTATGTTAATACATATCTGCACACACTCTCTATGGATCTAGGCTCCTTCAAGTACACGTATGATCTTAACTTGGTGCTTAGTAAGCCATCTAAGAGCAATGCCACTTGTTTGGCTGTTGTGGGTAGCTCTGGGATAGGGCATCTTTCTAAGTACTGTCTAAACCTTCTTCCTACAAGTCGCACTGTTTCTTGGGGTATCTGCTTGAAGCTATGGATCAAGGATGATGTGTTATGCCTGATACCACTCTTGGAAAATTCCACAATGAATTCTTGTAGTAGCTGACCTATCTCTCTTTAGTTGTGACTGTTTAGCGTTTGAAACCAAGCTAAGGTAGTACCCGTAAGATTCAAACCAAATGCCTCATACTGGGTGAACAAATCCTCAACCTGTTCAGCTCTTAATACTTGTTTGAACTCGGCCACATGATCATAAGGATCTCCTGTCCCGTCAAAACAATTCTTCATTGCCTTGATCACTTGAGTGGGTCTAAGGGTTCTTGGGTATCCTGGAGGTCTAGGCAATGGAAAATCCTGTTCATTTCTATGAGGCCTATGTGCTTGATGTCTCTCTCTTCCAGGTCTTTCATTTTCAAATCCTGATCGGTCTCTACCCACGATATGTACAAAGCTTACCTCAGGTCTCTCTCTGGTTCTTTCTCTTTGAGTTTCATGAGGCTTGGATGATCCGGCTCCTTGGAGACCATGGGAAGCACTAGATCTTGGTGAAGGGAAAATTGATTCACCTTTCCAAGTGTATGCATGTCTATCCTACTCTGTTTACCAAGAATAGTTTCTCTGATGTGTGATCTAGGTAGACAACTTTGCCTGGTGTCTCAGGGTTTTTGAATTCATAGATGGTGACTATTGGACTAGGTTGATCTGGCTTGAATCTCCAAAAGGCTTCCTCTATTTCTCTATTCAGGAATAGCTCTATGCTCTTGTTATCTTGAGGGATCCAATCTGGAGTGATTACTCTAGTCAAGACTGACTTACCTCTAGGGGTCTTGGGTTCACGTCCTAGGTCTCCTTGCTCTAAGTCTCCTAGCTCGTTCTCAAGAATGATGTTTCCAAACTCATCTGTCCTATCTGGTAGGCTGGTGACCACATACATGGTTCCTTCCTTATCAGTGTATGACCCCTCTTCGAACTTGACCACTGGGTGTTCTAGTCCAAAAGGATGATCTGGATTTTTGAGTTGGACCACTGATCGCCTTAGACCATCCTCATAGATGTGAGCACCTAATCGGTTGGTCCTCATATATTCCAATTGTGTCTTATAAGGACCTTCTGGTGTTTGTAAATAGGCAATACTTGAGTTACGTGAGGGTTTCTCCATGCTAAAAGACATTTCTGAATCACTTCTGTCAGAACTTAGGACGTAGGGATAACCACTTAGTTGTTGTGCCCAAGACTTAGCTGTATGGTTGATACTGGCCTCAGATGATCTAATGCTTTGTCTATCCTTACCTAGGTGTCTACCAGATCTCAGGTTCATAAGCTTTATCTTCTAGTCCCAAAATTCCCCTTTGAATTGCTCAAAATCCCTTGGAGCCCCCTTGGTTTCCTAGTCCCACATGAGGGTCAACTTCAAAATACTATATCTGATAATTCACGTATTAATTTTATCGTAACCATTGGAAGTTTTGGTAGTACTTCCCATGAGCTTTCCAATGAACCCAAAATCACAGCAAACGGATTTTGTATGAGAAAATTATGCCAGTTCAGGTTTTTGGGGTTAAAGTAGGGTTAAAACATGCTAATAGGCAAACAGGGTTTTTCTCAAATTTCTTGTGTAGAGGCCTCACAATGCTCTAAGTGCTTGATTTTTGTGCCCAAAATTACCACAATTACACCCCCAAAAAGTATGCGTAGAATCAGTGTGTCGCGATAGCTCGTGTGTGGCGCGATAGCTCGGGTGTGTCGCGATAGGTCGGTGTGTCGCGATAGGTCAGTGTGTCGCGATAGGTCGGTGTGTCGCGATAGGTCAGTGTGTCGCAATAGGTCGGTGTGTCACGATAGGTCAATGTGTCACGATAGGTCGGTGTGTCGTGATAGCTCGAGTGTGGCGTGATAGGTCGGTGTGTCGTTATAGGTCGGGTATGTCGTGATAGATCGGTGTGTCGCGATAGGTCGGAATATGGTGAGTTCTAATGATCAAGCTAGTGATCCTGGAAGCTCTTAGCCTGCACTGAGTCATGGTGCACTCAGAATCGTGATAGGGTCGACTTTTCGGTGTGTTGCAATAGCTCAAGGTCGACATCTCGGGGCTTGCGCAGACAAATTCCATACATGCAGAGCTTGCTCTCCCTTGCACTTCCTAACTCCTTCTCGCACAATAATGCATGAAAAATGGTATGAAAGTGGTGAAGATGCACCAAAAAACAAGAAATTTCTATGAAGAAGAAGATGGAGATGGTGATGATGATGAAGATGAAGAAGAAAAATCAGAAAATGAACAAAAATGACAGTTTTTTTACCTTCCAACGTCGCAAATCTACGATCTTACCATCACAACGCTTGTCCTCGAAGCTCTCTGCCCGA
>CM035424.1:93955567-94050567 GCA_020310875.1 Ceratopteris richardii | reverse complement strand
CCAATCTTTGGTTCCAAGCCCTTGGATCTTGTTTTAGGCCATAGAGTGCCTTCTTCAACCTACAAACATGATGTGGAAACTTTTTATGAACAAAACCTAGTGGTTGCTCCATGTATACATCTTCCTCAAAGTCTCCATTGAGAAAGGCATTCTTAATATCCAATTGGAAGAGCTTCCATCCTTTGCTTGCAGCCATTTCAATGAGTGTCCTTATTGGGCTCCTCTTTGCCACGGGGCTGAATGTCTCTTCAAAGTCCACTCCATAGGTTTGTGCAAAACTCTTGGCCACCAATCTTGCTTTGAACCTACAAATAGATCCATCTGAATTCCTCTTTACTATATACACCCACTTATTACCTATTGCCTTCGTGTTCTCCTTCTTGATCACTAGAGTCCATGTTTGATTCTCCTCAAGTGCATCAATATCTTCTTGCATTGCCTCTTTCCATTCGGTGTACCTGCTTGCATCTTCATAACAATCGGGCTCATGATCTTCTACTACTCTGTTCATGTATGCATAATGAGTTTCCATGTAAGAATTATAAGTAAATCTTTGAGTTGGATACTTGACCATAAAAGACTTCCTTTCTTCACATTTTGGAGGAATAAACCTCCTTTGCCTTGGGTACTTGATCTCTTTCTTTGATGTAGCTTCTTTCTCCATCATGTCTCCTTCATCATCTTCAACTTCATTACCTTCTTCATCCAATTCCGCCAATGTTGCTTCCCCTTTGTTGATTTACTATGCTTAATAGCTTGATGAAGATCTCCCCCTCCATGGTGAGGTCATGCTTGAACCATCTTCATTGATGGAACTCCTTGGGCCACTTAGCTCTAAGTCGATTTGTTCTTCATCATATCCATGCTTTTTTTCTTCACATTCCTCCATACAATCATACTTCTTATATCAAGGGAGTAGCTCATCAAATGCTTCATGCCTTGATATCCTCAAGTCCTTTGTGATTGGGTTGAAGCACTTGTAACCTTTACGATCGTTTGAATATCCTAGAAACACACACTTTTTCCACCTTTGGTTATAGCTTGTGCCTCAATTCACTTGGCACGTGTACATAACACGTGCATCCAAATATCTTCAAGAGGGAAAGATCAAGTTTCTTACCATAATAGGCTTGATATGGTGTCACAATCGATCCTTGAGGTAGGAGCCCTATTCATAAGATACACAACAGTATTTGATGCATCACTCCAAAACATGTTAGGCACATTCATCTCATTTAGCATTGCTCTAGAAATCTCCACAATGTATCCATTCTTTCTCTCTACTACCCCATTTTGTTGGGGTTTGTACCTGCATGTTACTTGCCTCTTGATGCCTTGATCCCATAAAAAATCAAAAAACTCATTGGAGAAATATTCTTCCCCTCCATCAGACCTTAGCTTCTTGATATATGTACCTGTTTCCTTCACTACCATTGCCTTGAATGCTTTGAAAAATGTAAACACATCTGATTTGTTTTTTATGAAATAAACCCAAAACATTGTTGTGCAATGTCTATAAAAGTGACAAAGTACTTGTTACCTCCAATGGGTAGCTCTTTGGTTGGCGACCATACATCTTTATGTGCCAACTCCAATGGATGTTGGCTTATGTAGCCACTCTTCTTGAATGGAAGTCTCAATTGTTTCCCTAGTTGACAAGATTCACATAAATGCTGCATCCCTTATCCTTAGAAGTTGGTAATTCCTTCAACTAGCATCTTGAATTGCATTTCCTTCATTCTTTGTATGTCAATGTGACCTATCCTCTTGTGCCACAAGTCCAACTCCAAAATCTTTTTGTTTCCATATGTGAAGTAGACATGTTGAGTGGAATGAGAATTTACCTCCAAGGTGAAGAGTCTCCTTTGCTTCCTTCCTCTTGTTATGACCTAGTACCCTTTCTTAGGATTCCCCACAAAGCATCCACCTTTGTTGAACCTTACGTGATAGCCTCTTTCAACCATTTGCCCTAGAGACACCAAGTTCTTTGTGATGGTAGGTACATGCAAGACATCCTTGAGACATCTTCCTTCCTCCTTGTCATCCAAAGCTACATATCCAACATGGGAGATCTCATGGGATGTATCATAACTTGTTTCTACATGTCCTTTAGCTTTGGGAACATGTAGATTAATAAACCAAGAAGCATTGCAACTCATATGGTTGCTACATCCACTATCAATATACCAACTATTATCGACTTTGCTTGAATTCCCATTCATGTCTATCATCAAGAGATTGTCAGTTTTTGAACTTGTAGAAGCATAATTACCTTTGCCTTTGTATGAAGAACCTTGATTATAGCTCCTTTGGTTTCCTCCTTGGTAGCAATCTCTAGCATAGTGGCCAAATGTGCCACATATGTAACATCCTTTGCCATCTTGATTCTTGTTTTGTTGATGCCTTCAGTCTCTTCCTCTTTTTCTTCCTCTACCTCTTTGTGATGAGGTGTGTTGGTCATGTCTTTGATTGCTTGAGTGGCCTTGCCTTCCTCCAAACCTTCCTTTGCTCCTACCTTGTCCTCGTCTACCTTTACCCCTTTGATTACATGCATTAAAAACTTGTGCATCCTTGCTTTTAGTTGAGCTTCTGCCTATGTTCATCTCTTCGGTGACCATGAGAGCAACCAATTTCTCAAAATCAGGATGGTTATCCCTCACATATACTGAAGTGGTAAAGGGTTTCCACTTCTCATCATCCCTCAAACCATTGAGAGTATAAGCCACAAGATCATCATTGTCTACATGGCTTCCAATGGATCCCAATGCATCTGACAATTCCTTGACCTTAAGTATGTACTCATTTATGCTACTCCTTGAGCTCTTCCTAAGGCTTTTGAGCTCATGCTTGAGTTGGATCTTCCTTGCTTTGGTGCTTGTTGAATAAAGCCTCTCAAATGTCTCCCATATCTTCATGCTTCAATCCAATTCTTGGATATGGCCGATCATGCTATTGTTAATGTGTTGGGAAAGGATAAAGATAACCCTCTTGTCTCTTTCATTCCATTCGCTAAAGGCCTTTTGCTGATCATTGGTTTTTTTTTTCATCCAACCTAGGTCTTGGTTCACTTCCACTAATCAATCTCGAAAGGCCCTTGCCCATAAGGTAGTTGGAGACCCTAAGTCTCCATGGTTGATGGTTCCCCTTGTCTAACTTTTCAATTTGAGTGTTTAAGTATCCCATCTCTAGTCTTTTCTACTTGAACTAGCCTTTGACTAATGCTCCAATGTGTGTAAAACGCAAATGATGCTCTAAAGTTACTTCAATCCAAAGCTTTCCTTACATGGACACCTTGTGCTCTTGAAAATTTGAGTAGAATATGTCCCCCTTGATGTGAGCTACCTCCAACAAGCTTTTATTGATAGAAATCTTCAACAACCAGCTCCAAAAGATCTTGTTGCTTGTATTGGATGCCTCGAAGATGAAGAAGTTCTCTGATACCACTATTGGGGGAAGTATCTCAACCCCTATTCAATGATGAAGTGTGAATGACCTCCACACATACCCTTCTTTGACCTCTGCACACCAAAAATTCTCTTTCTCATAGCATATGCAAAGATCTCTATTGGGCTTTTGCAAACTTGTAGTAGACACCAAGAGATTAAAAAAAAAAAACAAATTTCACTCCGAATTTATGCTTACACAAAGAGAAACAATGTCCACAACATGAGCTAGTAGATATGTGCACATATGCAATGCACCCAAATATCTTGCAATGATCCAAGCTTGGTCTTCTTCCATTCCAAGATTTATAGGGGGTCATACCATCCAAGGCCTTTGAAGATAATCTATTTATCAAGTATGTGGTAGTAGATATTGCCTTTGTCCATAAATAATTTGGTAGCTTCTTCTCATTAGACATGGACCTTGCTACCTCAAAAATGGTTTTATTCGTCCTCCCTACTACTCCATTATGTTGAGGAGTGTATCTAGTAGTAATTTCTCTCTTGATTCCTCTATTGTGTAGATAGGAATCAAATTCATGGGAGACGTATTCTCTCCCTCCATCATACCTTAGTCTCTTTACAATTTCACATGTTTGATTCTCCACAAAAGCTAAATAGTTCTTGAAACATGAGAACAACATCCTTATGCATCATGAAGTATGAAATACTCCACCTGCTACAATCATCTATCAATGACACGTAATACCTTGATCCTGAGATTGATGGTGCTTTGCTTGGTCCCCAAACATCTTTGAGGATAATCTCTAGAAGGTCTCCATGTATGTATTCTTTCTTGCTAAATGCTTGCCTGTGTGATCTTCCAAATTGACATGCACTACATTTTCATATCATGTGTTGCTATGAAATAATGATTACTTCAAGCAAAATCTGATCTCTATTGATCTATTTGAAGGCCCTTTCTCCAATGTGAGATAACCGCTTATGCCAAACCTCAAGCTCTGATAAAGTTTGGGTGCCATAGCTGAACAAGGCAATGTTCTTGGTGTCTTGGAATTCAAATGTTAACAATCTACCTATTTTCTCTCCATTTTCCATCTTCTTAAAACCTTGAAATGGATCCTCTACATAGGATCCATGCTTGGTGAATCTCACCTCCAAACCTTTCTTCACAATCCATACACATAATATTTTTTGTAATAGTTGGCACCATAAAGAATTCTACTTAACAAATTCATATTACCATTGGAGGTCTTCACATTCCCTATCTTGTCAACATGATGTCTTGTGTCATCACCTGTTTGGACCTCATGCTTGTTCTTTGGATCCTCCAAGTCTGAGAGCAATGTTTCATGTCTTGCCACATGGTTTGAAAACCCAAAATCAATGTGGAACACATGCTCATCATATTTATCTTCCTTCATTGTCATGTTCATAAGTAGAAGTGAATCCTCTTGAGCTTGATCACATGTGTAATTGTTGTAGTCTCACCTTCCTTTGTATCCTCCTTGATAGTTGTTGTTGTAGGAATTATTGTTGTATCTGTTGTCACGAGGAAGGAGATAACGAGGAGAGCTCACACACACAATCTCACAATCAAGGAGAAGCACACACACAAATTGAGGCAAGGAAGAATAATCTTCTTCTTCTTTTTCTATAACATAAAAGGAATGTACAAGAATGACCTAAAAGCAAGAATACAACAAGTGCAATATATAAAGATCATTACATAAGGAAAAATCCAATGTCTACAGATGAGTGAGCTTGCAAGAAATAAATGTGCCATCACTCTTGGTAGATAAATCTAGTACAGTTCAATGAAGTATCCCTGACATACCGACATGACCACTATACATGTCAGAGAAATTAAAAAATTGATACATGTCATCCTGGATCATCACATGTTGAGCTTGATATCTCAACACTCCCCCTCAAGCTCAATGTCATATCCTCTAATCCAAGCATCTTCTGAAACTTCTTCAGCTTCTGTGATCCAAGTGCTTTAGTGAAAATATCAGCAACCTGCTCATTTGTTCTCACATAAACAAGATCAATATCACTTGCTAATACCTTCTCTCTGATGAAGTGATAATGTACCTCGATATGCTTTGTTCTAGCATGAAAAATAGGGTTTCGTGCTAACTATATGCTACTAAGATTATCACAATAGATGGTGATAGGCTTTTGCACTTCCACACCTAAATCTACAAGTAACATCTCTAGCCATGATGCCTCACATGCTTCCATTGCAGCACCTCTATACTCAGCCTTTGTACTCGACAAAGCAATAGCGGGTTGCTTCTTGCTGCTCCATGTAATAGCTGCACTCCAAACTGAGAATAGAAAGCCACTATTAGATCTTCTATCTAGAATGCTACCAGCCCACTTTGCATCAGAGTATCCATGAACCTGCAAATCTACACCAGCTTCATAAAACAATGCATAATCCAAAGTAGCACTCACATAACATAGAGTGCACTTCAAAGCATCTAAATGTGGCTTTCTTGGAACCTGCATAAATTGACTTTCAAGTCCAACAATGTAGCTAAGATCAAGCCTTGTAATTATGAGATATATCAAACTTCACACAATTTTCCTGTACATAGTAGCATTTTCCAATGCTTCACCTAATTTAGTATCTAACTTCAAATTCTGATCTAATGGCATAGAAATTGGCTTCAATCAGCCATACCATACTTTTGCAGCATATTAAAGGCATATTGCCTTTGCGACATCCATATACCTGTTTCTATATGTATAAACTCAATGCCCAAGAAATAGTGCAGCATACCAAGGTCTTTCATGTCAGATTCCTACATAAGAAGTTGCTTTACCTCTTTAATGCTTTCTTCATTATCACCACCTACAATCAAGGCATCAACATAAATAGCCACAATTATGATGCCATCATCACCCTTCCTTGCATATAGTGAATGATCTGCATCACACATAGAAAACCCAATGGTAGTTAAGTAATCACCAATCCTTGCATGCCATGCACGAGGAGCTTGCTTTAGCCCATACAAAGCCTTTTGCAACCTGCAAACATATTCTGGGTGCTTTGAATCTGAATATCCTTGTGCCTGGTCCATGTATAATTCTTCTGGTCTTAAGCCATTGTGGCTCACTTGCATGTTTTTGGTTTTCCGGCATGTGCATTAGTGCCTGAATAGCATCGCAGGAAATTGGATGATAAAGTGATAAAATGTATTTTTATTGGGTACTGAAAGCAAAGGATATCGCCTGTATCATCCACAATCTAAATGCATTTTGGTTAGCTGTGATGTTGTTTTTGTGGAAGGTGTTATTCATCCTTTACTTTCATGTACGAAGGAGACATTTGTTAGCTCCAAAGACATGTATGATACTTTGCTGCCTCATTTTACAGGTGGACAGTCTAGTGCTGGTCCTAATGATGCAACTTCTTTGCCTTTGTAGGTTTCATGTGATGATGCAGATGTGCATTATTATTTGGGCATTTAGTTTATGCAAGTTGATGGCGGAATAGCTTTGTGTCAAACGAAATATATTGACACATTATTGCAGTGATTTGGCCTTGAAGACTGCAAACCTATTGTCACTCCTATGGAGACAGGTTTACAATTGAGTCTTCATGATGCTGGAGATGCATTTGATGTTGTTCTCTATCAGCAGGTTGTTGGATGCTTGATTTACTTATGAATTACTTGGCTAGATATTCAGTTTGTTGTCTCATAGATGAGCAAGTTTATGCATTGCCCATGACTCAAGCATTGGCAAGCGATTAAGAGCATCTTTCGCTACTTGAGTGGTACCTAGCTACTTGGATTGTTTTATCCCAAGGGGGGATCACTACCGCCATATTTGCATGCTTTTTTTTACTCTGACTGGGATGGTTGCTATGACACTCATGTGTCCACTAATGGCTTTTGCTTCATGCTTGGTAGCTCATGCATATCTTGGTTGAGCAAGAAGTTACCTACTGTGGCCACTTCCAATTGTGAGGTTGAGTATAGGGTAGCTTTCACAACAACTATTGAGTGTGTGTGGCTCAGATGCCTTATGGCTGATTTAGGTGTTGGTCAGTCTTCTACCACCACCATCTTCATTGACAATCAAAGTGCGTTGGTGGTTGCAAGGAACCATGTGTTCCATGCTCGCACTAAGCACATTGAGGTGCATTATCATTATGTCACGGAGAGGTTCTCAGTCAGAGAGATCAGCTTGGCATATGTGCCCATGTAGGAGAACATTGTAGACCTTTTCACAAAGGCTCTGCCTAAGGAGAAGTTTGAAGCTTTCCGTAAAGCTTTGGGCTTACTTCATTTTGTGGATTGATTCCACATAGTATGGCACTTCCTTATACATGAGTGCCAGCTCATTGTTCACATCATCAATCCCAGGGGGATTTATTGATATATTTAGGTAGTGATGTGTGTGAATACACTAAGACTGCTGGGGCACTTTTTTTCCTCTTTAGGAGGTTTTTTTCCCTCGGCTTGTATATACGCCTATTGCCCTAACAGGTTACTTATCTTTGTACATTCTAGTGGTAATACATTCAGTATTGTGTATTGTGCTCCAAGCTTCTTCTTCTCCTTCCTTGTGTTGTTTGCATGCAACCAACATCACACTCTCTTCAAGATTTTTTTTAAGGTATGGATCAGTGTAGTAGTGTTATGTTTGATGCCTATTTTGGGGAACTCTCCTATGAAGTCTTTCAAAAATCTCTCGATATTTACAAAAATATCCTTCGTTAATTATAGAAACCATGGTAAGGCAGGTCCTATTAGGGTTAATCCAAAAGCCTCAAATTGAGTAATATATTCAACTACTTATGCTCTTAGAATTTGTTTGTACTTAGCTACATGGTCATGAGGATCAGTAGATCCATCATAATGATTTTTCATACAATTGGCTAGGTGTAGTGGTTTACATCTTCTTCCTTGATTATGCCAATCAAATCATTTGTTCTTCTTATAGGGAATTCATCTTCTTCTTCTCCCTCTCTCAAGAAAGATTTAGGTGAAGTCTGATCTCTTCTTTCCCTTAATGGCTCTATTGGTCAATGGTGTCTAATGCCTCTTGGATTATCTTGTGGTTCTAAGATTTGATTCCAAGTTCATTTTTTAGAACATTGACCTAGGTTATTAGTTTCATCAGGGTTATTAGTGAACACATACACACATCCCTATCTATCCTCATAACTGTAAACTAAGCCACATGTATCAAGTTTAAAGGAATTTCAAAGTTCCTCAATCGAATCAGTTCCCTATGCATTCCATCTTGGTATACATTGGCTCCAAACCTATTTGTATATAGGTACTTGAGACTTTGTTAGATGTTCCTAATTCCCATTATTATCCTCTGCAATATTATCTTGTTGTGCAAGATGTTTCCTCTCCCTATGATTGTGTTTTGTGAGAAGTCCAAATCTCAATCTCATTAAATTAGGGGTAATTCATATCAAAGCCTAAATTTTCTTTTGATCTCAAAGAACTAGGATTTCAATTTTCTTCAATTTCTAATGAATTCCACACTCAAAAGCACTTCTCAATAGACAATAATTATTTCTTTTTTACTTCCAATTGAAGTTTTTTTGATATTCACTTCAATTGAAAAATCATGATTCAATCCACATAATCATGATTCTCAATGAAAGTTGTGATTGTTTTCTCTTTTGATTTGTTTTTTTTTATTTTAAATTTTCATATATTTATTGTATTTTTATGTGATTTAAAATTCCCAAAAAAAATGAAAATTGTGTTTTTGGTTTCATTTTGGAAAATCACAATTTTGAGGTGAAAATAATGTTTATCAAGTGAAAAGTGTGATTCTCTAATGAGAATCACATTTTTCCAAAATCAATTTCACAATTTTCTCTCAAAACATGATCCTAAGAAGATAATCGTGTTTTTTCAAGTAATCACAATTTTGTGTAGGAAATCATGCTTCTTTGTGATGAGACAATCATGATTCTCACTTTTTACTCAAGATCAGTTTTTCTTTCAAAATCATGTTTTTTGTATCACAATCGTGTTTTTGATGATTGTGAAGGGCAAAATTATGAAATTCAATGTGCTCACAATTGCGATTTTCAGTCAAAGTTGTGTTTTGGTGTCAGAATCATGATTGCTCACAATCGTGTTTTTCATGTGATTGTTTGTAGACAATCGCGTTTTTTTAACAGAATCGCAATTTTATGTTAGTATGTTTGCAGAAAAAAAAAATCTTATTTTTAATGATTTTTTCCACTCACCATCTGCATCTTTCTCTTCCTCAAACATGGAGAGATACTAGGGAGAGAACCAATCGTAAGTGGAATAAAAAGATATCTGAACTAGAAGAAAGCCTAAAAGATGCAAAAACAAAAATCGAGGATATTGCATCTCAAAGCCCCTCGCATGCCGAAGGTCCATCCACTCCACCTCATCCCACCCCACCACCCATTGTAAATAGACCGGAATCAGGATCTATTCTTGCAGATCCAACCCCAGAAGGCTTGGACATGATGTTCAAGGCCTATCAGACTCGACTTCAAGAAGGGCCTACCATTGCAAACCTAGACAAGAGCTACCCTAGAGCAGATTTAGAGATTGAACGGACAAAAATGTGCATGAAAATGGTAGAACTAGCTCAAGCTATGCTCGAGACTAATCAAAAGTTCAATCAGACAAAATCTGTCAAGCCAAGTTTGCATTTCCAAGGCTTACTAGAAAGATTAGAGAAGTTGGTAAACAAACCCCAGGTTTCTTTACCTCCATAGGCTCAACCACTTGTTGAAAGAGAAAGATCACCACCAACAAAAGCTTATGTTCCTGATTCTATGGATGATGGAATACCTCATTCAATTCGGCAATACTCTCAGTTGCGAGAAATACAAGAGGAGAAATGGGCCAAGGAGAAGGGTAATCCCCTTCTGTGTACCTAAGAACCAACTTAGGGACTTGTGGAGAAAGAGACTATACCTCAATCTCCCTCAAGTGCATATAGTGGGGAGTCACGCTTTAAATATCAATCCGATGAGTATCAAAACCTAGCCGAGTGTATGAAGACATGCATTCAAATGACAATCAATGCAAATGAGTTGCTCAAAGAGTGCAAACAAGGCAAAGACTAATCCAAACAAGTTTCAACTGTCAGTCATGGTGTCACGATACTTGGAATAGCAACCAACAATAAATTGAGCTTTTCTCTTAGCTCCGAACTCCAAATATAGTGAATAGCATATGCATTTCGAAGCTCTCAAGAAGACACATCCAATGGAGGTATTTTCACTCAATTTTGACGCTTCTACTTCAAGTTATGAGCAAAATACTGAGTCGTGGGAGTGACCTTCCTACACTTCAGCACTTCCTACACTTCGCACACACCTTAACAACAATAAACAAACACTTTCATGGATAGACAACACTTCCTAACACTCTTTCCAAGCAACACACATGCATACAAGCTCACAAAGAAGAAGATACAGAGAGGAGAAGACACAAACTCGAATTTCTGTGCTCCTGATTCTCACAATGGCAAAAAGTCTTTACAAAGAGTCACAAATTGACTTATATACTTGTGCCCTAAAAATGGTCCTTTCATACAAGAGACCGGCACTTTATTCGCTAAAAGACTAATTTCCTACTAATTTACATGAGTAAGCTTCTAATCTTCTGTGGGGATGCATCTAGAGGACTCCTCTAGTGCATTTACATCGGAAAATATATTACAAGAATGGTTATAATACAAAAATTGGGTGTCCAAATCGGAAAAATTACTTTACTTGTCTCATGAAAGGTCTTCCAAGTATCATTTCATAATTGCTAGGCCTTTCAAATTGACAAATTGCTAAGGTGTGCTCGAACTCAACTCCGCAAGTGGTAAAAATTACTCGTTCCAATAATCCCAAGGGTTGTTCAGTGTGTCCATCTGCCATTTGTATCTTCATGCATGTTGGTCTTAGAGCTGGTTTTCCCCATTTCTCCCAGATTTCCTTAGTTGCTATTCTTACTCCAGCTCCTGTATCCAAAATGGCTTTGGTGGTGTAACCCCTATAGGTAATTGGAAGGCAAGTGTTTCCTTCATCTCCCTCACTAAAATCTCCAACCTTATCGATTGGGATTTTTACTGTGTTCACTTCATCAGGCATCTCCTTCTCTTCCGCCTTGATCTCCAATTGACTGGTTAATTTCTCCTTCAAATGTGGTTTAACCTTCAACAATTCTTCCAATGTCAGAGTGCAAGGGATTTTTACCTTTCTAAGGTGTTGTATGATATCCGATGTTTGGACTGATGGGTTCAGTTCTTTTTTTCTCATTGAGGGAATGCAATATAGTTTTGAATTATGTTCGTACTGTCCCGTGTAATTTGGCAAAACCTTTACACTATCATTTTCTTAGTTACTTGGATCAATTGGTAATATTTCTTCTGAATTCAATTCAGGTATTGAATCCTCTATTCCATCTTTTGATTCTAGCTCTTCAAAGGGTGGTTCAATTCCTTCCACTTTCTTCCATCTGTCTTCTTGGACTCTTGCCCGCAATTCTTTAAGCCATTCCCCTTCTACTTCAGGAACAATGGAACCTTCCCTTTTATCCTCACAATAATTTCCATTATGTGTCTTACCTGCTTTGGGTTTCTCGTGATCATTAGCAATGACATACTCTTGGAATTCTCTTTTGGAAATTAGTGTATGGCAAAGCAGGTTTTTCTAAGGTCTGTTGGGCGACTTCTATTAATTTTTTACAGATTTCCAACCTCTCTTTCTCTAGGTCACCTCTAGGATATTCTCTTTCATGTTGTTCTATGGTAGGTCCTGCTCTTATTCGTGCCTTGTACGCCTGAATCCACATGGCTAATTCTTCAGGCATGGGATCTGCTAAAACTGATCCTACCTCTTCTTTTTTATACTTTCCATTTTTATTTTCTTCTTCAAATTTCTGTTCCTCTTTTGGATTTTGTTCGCTCTTCTCATTTTCCTTCTTCTGTAGTAACTTCTTTTCCTTTATCCTATCTCTACGGTTCTTCCATCTTTGTGTCCGTTTGCTTACAACACTTTTCTCAGGCTCTTCTGAGTCTTCAACTCTCTGAGGTGTGGGTGTGTTCACCTCTCTGTAGCTTTGATTATTTTCCTCAGTTTTGTCTGGGGTCTCTCTAGCTTTGGCTCTAGTTATAGCTTTCAATGGTACCGTGTACTCCTTATCGCTTCCTGATGATTCTATCACTTCTATCATGTTGATCTGTACATTAGAGTTAACTTTGTTGGGGTTCTTGGGGCAATATCTGAAAAGGTGTTCTTTACCACAATCACTACAGTATCCTTCCCAGACTCGCAGTGGTGGTGGTGGGTTTGGCAGTGTACACTCTCTGATATAATGATCACCTCTGCATCTATAACATGGTCCTCTGGGTAGAGGCAGTCTGTTCATAGGTCGGGGGGGTATGGATGCCCTAGGGGTTGTGTACATCAATGACACATAGTCCTGCTCGTATCCATAGGAACTATCTGGCATTTCCATGCCATAGGCATATGGTTCGTACATTTGTACATATTCTATCATAGAGCTCTCATAACTGGGATAGTTTCCTTGACTATGGTCATAAGATGAGTCATATGGTTCATTGCTAGGCAATGGTGTGGCTGGGACTATCGCTCTCTCTGGGTTTTCTTCAGGTTGAGCTATTTTCACGGGGACAACATTCTGAGGATGGGGTGGTTGCTGTCCTAACACCGGTTGTGGTTGATCGTAACCTTGGTAAGCATATGGCCGTGGTACAGATGCCTGCTGCTGATATGTGGGATATCTAAAGGCTTCACCTCCTTGTTCTCTCTGAGGGTATCCATAAGGTCTCATAACAGGTTGTGTTGGTCTTGATTGCCTATTGTAGGGACAATTTTGTGCACTGTGATTTGTGTATTTTTGTTCTATGTTGCAATATTGTAGAGGGCCTGGAACGGGTGGTCTATTGTGAGCATAGGCAGGTGGTGGGACTATTCCCCTAGTGCACAAATGAGATGGATGATCAACTCCACAATGCATACATCTTCTAAGCATGGGCACTCTCATTGGGTTGTTAGGGTAGTTTCTCTGTCCTTGGACATTCAGCTTCTTTGCTACTAGGTCAGCTATTTCCTCAACATTGTTCTTAGGGTTCGATGTGCTGCTTGCTGAATCTTCACTCTTCATACTACCTTGAGGTATTTTCAGATCCTCCGCTATATTGTCCTCTAGGTCAATGCATTCTTGCAAGGTTTGAACTCTCTTCACATACACCAGAGATCTTAATGATCCATTCAATAATCCTTCCAAAAATAATGACACCATTTTGTTTTGGGTGGGTCTCTCTTCCACTGGGCATCTATCCACATACTGCTTGAATCTTCTTGCTGCCAATCTCACTGATTCCGTAGGAGCTTGCTTAAAGCTATGGATTAATGATGACGAGTTGTTTTTAATTCCAGACTTAGTGAATTCTTCAATCATTTCTTGATAGACTTGTTCCATGTTCTGAAAATCATTTGGATCTAATGGCTGGAACCAAGCTAAAGCTGTGTCTGTCAAAGTTAGACCAAAGGATTCATATTGGATCAAAAAATCTTCTACTTGTTCGGCTCTGATTACTTGCTTGAATTCAGCTATATGATTGTATGGTTCACTAGAGCCATCATAGTGATTTCTCATGCATTTGGCCACTTGAATTGGCCTTAATCTTCTTCCTCCTTCCGGCGGTCTAGGCATTACAGGGAAAATTGGTCTTCCTATGGGGATACCAGGTCCTCTTGCTACAGGTGGTCTAACTGGGGTAGGAATTCCATTCCATGGGTCAACAGGTGGCGGAGGCCGATAGTTAGGGTTATTTGTAGGCATAGCAAGCTGCACATGTGGTCTAACCGGGATTTGAGTTTGTTGTGTTTGTCTTGACTGTTGAAATGAATTATTCTGAGAGGTTCCATGTGGGTTTTGTGAAGTAGTGGCTTGATCCCTCGGGGGAAACACTGGAATGTTCTGATATTTCAGCCCGGCTCTCTCTGAATGTGTTAGGGGCCAATACCTTCTCTGGTTTTTGTCCAAATATATGATGATTGTGGGAAAGTCAGGATCTTGTAATTCATAGACAGTAACTAGATTAGGGGCTGCTTCCCATATTGAAGAGTGGGCTCTAAGGAGATGCTCCATTCCATTAATCAAATACACATCCATTAAGGAGTCATCTTGGGGAATCAGGTCTCCTCTCCAACCCCTAACAACAGTAGATCTCCCTCTAGGTGTGGTCACTCGCTCTTCATTTCCCTCACCATTAGGGTTATGAGCATTGTTTTCTTCCCCAAGTTCATTAATGTTTTCAGGATGTTCGGTAACCACATACTGAATGTCCCTTTTATCCATATAAAATCCTCCTGAATACTTGACTGCTGGCCTAGGCACTATGTAAGCATCTGAAGCTTTCTTCAGTCTGGCCACTGATCGATTTAGCCCATCTAAGTAGACAGGTATATCATTTTGGTTGGTGTTCACATATTCCAAAGATGTCCTATATTCTCCCTCAATAATTGACATCATGCCAATCATTGGTACAGTGTTTTGCATGTCCTCTGAAGCCATAGGAATTTCTTCTTCTGACTCACTAGAGGTTTCAGAATAATGTGAACGACTACTTGGCTCGGCTACACTACCTACAGAAGAGATTACACTTCTTCGGCTTCCTAGGGTTCTCCCAGATCTTAGGTTCATCCACTTTAAAGTTCTATTTAACCTTGCCAACCCCCAACTTCTAGAGTTCTTCACTCAAGGTTATAATCCTAGAAAAATGTGGCTGGAAAAGGACTGACCATGAACTCTCAAGTCACGATACTTGACCCAAAAAGAACACGATACTCGATCCTTGAACTAAACGATACACGATATCTGCCAAAAACGATACACGATACCTCAATACCATGATACTTGATACTTGGATGAACACGATACACGATAGTTAGGCAACACGATACTCGATACTCCAAAAACACGATACTCGATACTTGAGCAAACGCGATACTCGATACACGATACTTGTGAAGTATCGCGATCGGTCAAACATGATACACGATCTCTGTGAAGTATCGCGATCGGTCAAACACGATACATGATCTCTATCGAGTATCGCGATCGGTCAAACACGATACACGATCTCTGTCAAGTATCGCGATCGGTCAAACACGATACACGATCTCTGTCAAGTATCATGATCGGTCAAACACGATACACGATCTCTGTCAAGTATCGCGATCGGTCAAACACGATACACGATCTCTGTCAAGTATCGCGATACTCGACCACAGGAAACCACGATACTTGGGAAGTATCGCGATACTCAACCGCGGGAGAACACGATACTTGACATTTTTTTGTTTTTTAGCAGGTGTGTTTTGAATTTTGAATGATTATATGTGTTTATCAAGCTTCTCTACCCTCTCTTCCCCCTCTGTATTACAAAAATGAACTTTTCTCCCCTCTAATTGACTGTCACGATACTTACCGAAGATCGTTTAGCTACTTTACTTGATTTTGACAGCTCAAATGGGTGATGGAGCAATGTGCTCACCTTAGATGCTATCCTTCAGCTTTTTGCTCTCCTCCACTAACTTTGCGTGGCTCAAACACCTTCGTCCAAGATCGCGATCGTCGGCTGTGAGCTCCCACGATACTTGTTTCAGGAACAAGTGACTTACAAAAGACTATTTTGGGCTTTTATACTTTTGAATATTCCTACTCGCTGAAAAAGAACAAACAAGACAAATACTGAAAGCTACTCTAACTACCTAACCTACTCTCTCATTCCTCCTGCTCTACTCATTCCACTCACTTCCCTAGACTAATAACTCACTACACACACTTCAAGAGTGAGAAGTAGTAAGTGCGGATGAAAGTGACTTACCAATGAAGAGAAAATCACTACTCCTCCTCTTGCTTCAATGAAAAAAGCTACTTACCATCACACGAATGCCTCGGTTTGATTCGACATTCCCCGGCAACGGCGCCAAAAAACGTGTGTACCTAAGAACCAACTTAGGGACTTGTGGAGAAAGAGACTATACCTCAATCCCCCTCAAGTGCATATAGTGGGGATTCACGCTTTAAATATCAATCCGATGAGTATCAAAACCTAGCCGAGTGTATGAAGACATGCATTCAAATGACAATCAATGCAAATGAGTTGCTCAAAGAGTGCAAACAAGGCAAAGACTAATCCAAACAAGTTTCAACTGTCAGTCATGGTGTCACGATACTTGGAATAGCAACCAACAGTAAATTGAGCTTTTTTCTCAGCTCCGAACTCCAAATATAGCAAATATGCGTTTCGAAGCTCTCAAAAAGACACATCCAATGGCGGTATTTTCACTCAATTTTGATGCTTCTACTTCAAGTTATGAGCAAAATACTGAGTCACGGGAGTGACCTTCCTACACTTCAGCACTTTTTACACTTCGCACACACCTTAACAACAGTAAACAAACACTTTCATGGATAGACAACACTTCCTAACACTCTTTCCAAGCAACACACATGCATACAAGCTCACAAAGAAGAAGATACAGAGAGGAGAAGACACAAACTCGAATTTCTGTGCTCCTGATTCTCACAATGGCAAAAAGTCTTTATAAAGAGTCACAAATTGACTTATATACTTGTGCCCTAAAAATGGTCCTTTCATACAAGAGACCGGCACTTTATTGGTTAAAAGACTAATTTCCTACTAATTTATATGAGTAAGCTTCTAATCTTCTGTGGGGATGCATCTAGAGGACTCCTCTAGTGCATTTACATAGGAAAATATATTACAAGAATGGTTATAATACAAAAATTGGGTGTCCAAATCGAAAAAATTTTGGGGCCCTTCTTTTTCTCTGCCTTGTGCTTTCTTTGCTCTGCAACACCTTCCTATTCCTGAAATTGATGATCTTCATAATCAATTTCCCCAAGACATTCCGTCAATCTATGGAGATCAAGTAGAGCAACAAGAAGACGAAAGGTTAGATTTTGAATCTAATACCTTAGAAGAATTGCCTCAATTTCTAGGCCCATGGGAATCTGAATCTCTTCAGATCAGAGCTCCCACAATATTGGTAAGACATGAAGACTCAGTGGTTCCAAGGAACACTGATGTCGTGAAGAACACTAAGGTTCAATGTCATCTCATTGTAGAAGAGCTGCTCAAAGCAAAACCTGAGCTATGGAATCATGTGAAGGATCAAGTTCCAGAACTTGATTCCAAGACACCAAAAGAAGGCTCTAAGCAAAAAGTCCCAGAGATACCTCTAGACAAAATAGGGGACATGTGTGAGGGTGAATAAGGTAATACTTATCTTCCAATCACCTACCAGGGTTACACAACCAAAGCAATCGTAGACTCAGGTGCTGGTGTTGCAATTGCAACCACCTCCTTGTGGAAGCGATGGGGCAAACCCATGTTAAGACCAACTAGGATGAAGCTTCAAATGGCCGACGGTCATTTTGAAAGACCTATAGGATTGCTCGAAGGGATAACTCTAATCACTTGTGGTGTAGAGTTTGAACATACATTTTCTATATGTGACTTTGAGAAAAATAATGCCTATGAGATGATCCTAGGACGACCCTTCCTACAACAATTGCAAATAGTACAAGATTGGGGTACCAACTCCTTGTACTTACAACACTTAGGGGTCACCACCAAGGTCAATTTGAAGGATTACATCTTCAGAGATGTACCACCCCTACAGTGGAATCCTATAAAGAAGATTCTATCTCCGTGCATTCTGGAAGTTCACCTGATCCATCGTGGTTGCATGAAGATACTCATTTGTGGATGTGAAAGGTTGCAAAGGAAGAGGAAAAGCGCCTAAAAGCAAGTGCAGAAGGAGTTCCTACAGGAGATAGAACAATTAAAGACCCAGCCTATGCATCGATGATATTTCCAGATGAGGAATTCGAGCCTCATGGTTGGGCAGAAATCTTAGCTACCATGGACATTGTAGTCAATGAAGAACAATGGACACCTCATTGTGATGAGGAGGGTTATGATATTTCAGTGTTCATGTGCCAGCCGTTGTTAGAAGAATGTGACCCTAGTGATGTCATAGAAGAAGAAGATAATGACGATGATCTAGAATGCATTGTGATGGATAGTTGATTTAACTTAGAGAAGCACTATCTAGAAGATGTCGGAGTATTTACTAAAAAAGAAGAACCTCTCATAAGCATTAAAACTATAAATTCGAAGAGAGGAAGTGAAGGAGGTCAAAAGAAAAAGAAACGAAAAACAATGAAACAAGAAGAGGAGGAATCATTGTTCGAAGTACTAGAAAACTTCAAGAAATACGAAGTGGAAGACCGAAAATTTTTGGTACGAATGCCTAAGAGAGAGGTCATCATAGGAGAGGCATATGACAACAAAGAAAAGACCAAGAAAATTGTAGTAACCATTGAGGAGAATGAAGAACGATGTACGTACATCGGAGATGACCTAAGTGCAAAAGAAGAAGCAGAGCTTGTAGCTCTATTAAGGGAATATAGGGACGTGTTTGCATGGCATTATAGAGATTTGAAGGGAGTAGATCCAAAAATTTTCTCTCATACGACCCCCATGACCGCTAATGCCAAACCCACCAAACAAAAGCCCTACACATACAATGACACTTATGGAGCTAAAAAAAAAGAAGAAATCGATAGACTGATTGAAGCGGGATTTATCTATGAGATTGAGCATACTGAATGGGTGTCCCCTATGCCCAAGAAGAATGAAAAGTTGTGAGTGTGCATTAACCTTAAAAAAGTTAATGCTGCTATGATTCGAGATAGTTATCCGCTTCCAATCACTAAACATCTATTGGAGCGTGTTGCAGGCAAGGAAGTTTATAGTTTCCTTGATGGGTTTTCTGGCTACAATCAGGTAGCCATTGCCTTAGAAGATCAGCATAAAACGGCTTTTGCCATAGAATGGGGAATCTTTGCATTCCGTGTGATGCCATTTGGTCTCTCCAATTCACCTTCAATATTTCAAAGGCTCATGTGTCATGTCTTCAAAGAGTTCTTGCGGAAGAACTTAGAGGTATATGTGGATGATTTACGTGCTCACTCCCAAGCAAGAAGGTACCACATCCCTGAGCTCAGACAAATCTTCAACAAGTGTAGAGAATATTGAGTTTGTTTGAACCTAGAGAAGTGTGTGTTCATGGTACGTCAAGGCAAAATCTTAGGTCATATTGTTTCTAAGAAGGGAATATCAACAGATGAGGACAAGGTAAGAGCCATAGCAGAGTTGCCAAGGCCAAAGAACGTTAAAGAGGTACAAGCCTTTATGGGCCATTGTGGATATTACCGCAGGTTTATACATATGTATGCCATCATAGCTAAACCTCATTATGGGTTGTTGACAAATTTTGAGTGGAACAAAGAATGCGAGAATTCCTTCAGTGAGCTGAAGAGACGTTTGTGCTCCGCACCAATACTAACAACTCTTGATTGGAATAAACCATTCCATGTCCATGTGCATACATCCAGTCATGCGATAGGATGTGTGCTAGCACAACCTACAGGTGAAGGAAACCTAGATTTGCCGATATCATATGCTAGTAGGCAATTAAATGCGACAGAACAAAACTATATGACAACCGAGAGAGAAGGCTTAGGCATGGTATATGCTGTGAAAAAGTTTAGACACTACTTATTGGCCAACAAGTTCAAGTTTTTTACTGATCATCAAGCCTTATTGTATTTGGTCAATAAACCTTGCAATACACGTTGCTTAGTAAGATGGTTCCTCTTACTAATGGAATACGATTTTGAAGTGGTTGTCAGGAAAGGTAGGACCCACCTCAGGGCAGATCACCTTTCTTGCATCACTTCGGGAGAGTCACCGCAAGGAGTGTGTGATGAATTGCCCGATGCTTATCAGTTCAATTTAGAAGTTGTTCCTAAATGGGCAAATAAGTTGGTACTTGTCCTAACCTTCCGACCTGCAAACAAGCATGTGAAAACAAACAAAGAAGAAATTGTAAGATCACAAAAATATCAAATACTGGCAGGCAGCATGTACAAACAAGATACAAATGGTGTATTAGCTTGTTGCCTTGAGGAGGATGAACATAGTAGTTGGTTGAAACAAGCCCATGAAGGATTTCTAGGAAATCACTACTCTAAACAACGAACATTGCAGAATCTAAAATGTTTAGGAGTATATTGGCCTAGCATGGAAAAAGAAATATAGCAGTGGATTAAGAATTGTTTAGTGTGCCAGGAGAGACCCCTAGTGGAGCATGCAACTCTTTATCATGTATCCTTAATTCCAGAATGGAGCACTCCATTGGTAGACTTCATGAGATGAGGAACACTACCCAACGAGGCTAGTCTAGTAAGAAAACGAAGCATGGAGAAAGAGGCTAAAGGCTATGCCTTAGTTGGAGACAACTTATATCAAAGAGGAAAAGATGGTTACTTAAGACTGTGCATTCACGAATTAGATTATTTGAAAGTCTTAGAAACTGCACATAGTGGTGTTGCAGGTGGACACTTTGGGCCTGATCGAGTAATCAAGACCATTCTATTCTCAGGACTTTGGTGGCCAACTCTTCATATGGATGCACATACCTATGTGAAGAAATGTGACACATGCCAATGAGCACAACATCCGATAAGGAAAGATGAGATGCCTTTGAGGCCAATGATGGGAGGACGTGCATTCTCAAAGTGGGGCATAGACTTCGTAGGTCCTATTAACCACCCAGCTAGAAACTCTCATGCAGAGTACATTATTGTAGCCACAGATTACCTTACCAAGTGGGTAGAAGTGAAAGCCACAACAAAGAATGATGCTCAAACAACAGCTAAGTTTTTATTCGAGAATGTGTTCACCAGATATGGATTACCCATATAATTAGTTAGTGATAGAGGTACTCACTTCTTGAACGAAGTCATTGAAAACCTTCTCCAAGAATTCTTGGTGATACATAAGAAGTCTGCCCCCTATCATCCACAAGCTAATGAACAAGCCGAGAGCACCAATAAGATCCTATGTAATGTCTTGACGAAATTGGTAAATAATAAACGCTCTGATTGGGACAAACAGCTTCATCAAGCTGTTTGGGCTTACCGAGTTGCTTACAAGACAATACTCAATACTACTCCATTTCAGATGGTCTTCAGACAAAATGCTGTGCTACCATTGGACTTCCTAATTCCAGCCTTGCAGGTAGCACAAGAGCATGAGTGGAATGGACATGAATTGTCCTCTAGGATCTTTGATCTAGAATGCTTAGGTGAGACGAGGCTACGAGTAGCAGCAGGCATCTATGCTGCAAAGAAAAGACAAAAGGCATACTTTGATGCACACATCAAAGATAAAGGATTGAAAGAGGGAGACCTGGTGCTAGTTTATACGCTAAAGCAATATGCCCATACGTTGGAAAAACGAGGATATGGACCCATGATCATTAATAGAATTTCCATTAGCGGTCCGGTTCAATTGGCTACTTTAGAAGGTGCTATCTTGCCAAACTATATTAGTGGATGTCGAGTCAAGTTATATCAAGAACCTCTTACAAAGGATATGTTAATGAGACTCAACACTGCTAAGAAGCGAAAAGAATAAGAGTTTAGGGTCAGAGAAGAAGCACATGCAGAGGCTAGAGAGCACATTAGGCAAAATAAGTTAAGGTGACTAGGCCTAGATGTCAACCCGAAAGCCCCAAAATATCACATGGACATGTGCCAAAAATCGGGCATAGTTACTTCTCGCATAATCAATCGACACCCCTTTGTGACTGTGGAGGTAGGACGAGGAGAGGGTGTAAGGACTGTGAGAGCCTTGGTTGACTCAGGTGCAACAACTAGTGCAGTTAGACTTTCATACTGCCAAGACCTACAATTGAACGTCAAGCCCATAGAAGCCTATCTCATAGGTTTGGGAGGTGTGGAAACCCCTTGTTTGGGCGAGGTGGAACTTCCCATCTACCTTCAAGAGGTTCCAATGAAAGTCAAAATGCTAGTGTGTCACGATGAGTACCTTACAGAGCCACTTGTCTTGGGTCAAGATTGGATTTACAATCATGCAGTCAACTTAAACCTAAGAAATAAACATCTGCACATTGGACAATTCTTAATCCACTCATGTTTTTCTTTTTCCATGCTAGGCCAATACACCCCTAAACGTTTCAGATTTTGTAATGTGCGCTGTTTAGAATAATGATTTCCTAGCAATCCTTCATGAGCTTGTTGCAACCAACTACTATGTTCATCGTCTTCAACACAACAAGCTAATACACCCTCAGTATCTTGTTTGTACATGCTTCCTGCCAATATGTGATATTTTTGTGATTTTACAATTTCTTCTTGTGATGTTTTCACATTCTTATTTGCAGGTCCGAAGGTTAGGAATGGTACCAACTTATTTGCCCATTTAGGAACAACTTCTAAATTGAACAGATAAGCGTCGCCTGAAGTAATGCGAGAAAGGTGATTTGCCCGGAGGTGGGTTCTACCTTTCCTGACAACAACTTCAAAGTCATATTCCATTAATAAGAGGAACCATCTTACTAAGCGTCCAGTATTGCAAGGTTTATTGACCAAATATAACAAAGCTTGATGATCAATGAAAAACTTGAACTTGTTGGCCAATAAATAGTGTCTAAACTTCTTCATAGCATATACCATGCCTAAGCCCTCTCGCTCAATTGTGGTATAGTTTCGTTCAGCTGCGGTGAGCTGTCTACTAGCATTGCTATGGGCAAATCTAAGTTTCCTTCACCTGTGGGTTGTGCTAGCACACATCCTATGGCGTGATTGGATGCATCCACATGGACATGGAATGATTTATTCCAATCAGGAGTGGTTAGTATTGGTGCTGTGCACAAATGTTTCTTTAGTTCATTGAAAGAATTCTCGACAACAAAGCATAAAGGGGTCTAGCTATGATCGCGTACATGTGGATAAACCTACGGTAATATCCACAATGGCCCATAAAGGCTTGTACCTCTTTAACATTCCTTGGCCTTGGCAGCTCCGCTATGGCTCATACCTTATCTTCATCTATTGAGATTCCATTCTTAGAAACAATATGACCTAAGATTTTACCTTGATGCACCATGAACACACACTTTTCTGGGTTCAGACATACTCAATATTCTCTACACTTGGTGAAGATTTGTCTCAGCTTAGGGATGTGAAATCTTCTTTCTTGGGAATGAGCACATAAATCATCCACATACACTTCTAAGCTCTTTCGCAAGAACTCTTTGAAGACATGACACATGAGCCTTTGGAATGTTGCAGGTGCATTGGTGAGCCCAAATGGCATCACACGAAATGCAAAGATTTCCCACTCTGTGGCAAAAGCTCTTTTGTGTTGATCTTCTGGGCCAATGGCTACTTGATATTGGAAGTGGATAACTATCTCTGATCGTAGCGGCATTAACTTTTTTAAGGTTAATACACACTCGCAACTTCCCGTTCTTCTTGGGCACCACTACAATCGGGGACACCCATTCAGTATGCTCAATCTTATAGATGAATCCAGCTTCAATCAACCTATCAATTTCTTCTTTTATTTTGGCTGCATATGTATCATTATATGTGTAGGGCTTCTGTTTGGTGGGCTTGACATCAACAGTCATGGGGATAGTATGAGAGCAAATTCTTGGATCTACCCCTTTCAAGTCTCTATAGTGCCACACAAACACATCCCTATATTCCCTTAATAGAGCTACGAGCTCCATTTCTTCTCTTGCACTTAGGTCATCTCCTATATATGTGCATCTCTCGTTGTTCTCTTCAATGGTCACTACAATTTTCTTGGTCTTTTCTTTATTATCATATGATTCTCCTATGATGGTCTCTCTCTTAGGCATTCGTACCAAAATTTTACGGTCGTCAACTTCATATTTCTCGAAGTTTTCTGGTACTTCAAGCAATGATTCCTCCTCTTCTTGTTTCACTGCTTTTCTTTTCTTTTTCTTTTGACTGCTCTCACTTCCATCATTTGAATTTACCTTTTTAATACTTGTGAGAGGTTATTCTTCTTTCTGGGTGTACACTCCTATATCTTCTAAATAGTGCTGCTCTGAGTTAAAGCAACTATCCATCACAATGGACTCTATATCATCGTCATTCTCTTCTTCTTCTATGACATCACTAGGGTCACATTCTTCTAGCAAGGGCTGACACATGAACACTGAAATATCATAACCCTCCTCATCACAATGTGGTGTCCATTGTTCTTCATTAGCAGCAATGTCCATGGTGGCTAAGATTTCTGGCTAGCCATGAGGCTCAAATTCCTCATCTAGAAAGATCATTGGTGTGTAGGCTGGGTCTCTAACTGGTCTATCTCATGGAAAAGTTCCTTCTTCTCTTGCCTTTAAATGTTTTTCCTCTTTCTCTGCGACCTTGCACATCCACAAATGAGTATCTTCATGCAGCCATGATGGACCAGGTGAACTTTCTGAATGCACAGAGATGGAATCTTCTTTCGCTTTGTGGATAGCATTCCACTGTAGGGGTGGTACATCTCTGAAGGAGTAATCCTTCAAATTGACCTTGGTGGTGACCCCTAAGTGTTGTAAGTACAAGGAGTTGGTTCCCCAATCCTGTACTATTTGCAATTGTCGTAGGAAGGGTCTTCCTAGGATCATCTCATAAACATTATTTTTCTCAAAGTCACATATAGCCAGTGTGTGCTCAAACTCTACACCACAAGTGGTTAGAGTTATCCCTTCTAGCAATCCTAGAGGTCTTTCAAAATGACCGTCGGCCATTTGAAGCTTCATTCTAGTTGGTCTTAATGTGGGTTTGCCCCATTGCTTCCACAATGAGGTCGTCGCAATAGCAACTCCAGCACTTGAATCTATGATTGCTTTGGTCATGTAACCTTGGTAGGTGATTGGAAGATAAGTATTACCTTCTTCACCCTCACACATGTCCCCTATTTTGTCTAGAGGTATCTCTGGTACTTTTTGCTTAGAGCCTACTTTTGGCATTTTGGAATCAAGTTCTGGAACTTGATCCTTGACATGATCCCATAGTTCAGGTTTTGCTTTTAACAGCTCTTCTACCATGAGATGACATTGAACCTTAGTGTTTTTCACGATATCAGTGTTCCTTGGGACCACTGAGTCTTCATTTCTTACCAATATTGTGGGAGCTCTAATCTGAAGAGATTCAGATTCCCATGGGCCTGGAAATTGAGGCAGTTCTTCTAAGGTATTAGATTCAAAATCTAATCTTCCATCTTCTTGTTGTTCTGCTTCATCTCTGTAAATAGATGGGATGTCTTGGGGAAATTGATCATGAAGGTCATCAATCTCACGAATAGGAGGGGAATTTCCCTTCTCCTTGGCCCATTTCTCTTCTTGTATTTTCTGCAAGAACTCTTGAGAGTACTTTTGAATTGAAAGAGGTGTTCCAACATTCATAGAATTAGGAACATAAGCTGCCAATGGTGGTAAGCTTCCTCTCTCAATAACTGGTTGAGCCGGTGGAGGTAAAGAAACTTGTGGTTTGTTTACCAATTGCTCTAATCTTTCTAGTAAATCCTAGAAATGCAAATCCGGTTTGACAGAGTCTGTCTGATTGAACTTTTGACTAGTCTCGAGTATAGCTTGAGCTTGTTCTACCATTTTCATGCACATTTTCATCCGTTCAATCTCTAAATCCGCTCTAGGGTAACTCCTGTCTAGGTTTGCAACTGTTGGCCCTTCTTGAAGTCGAGCCTGGTAGGCCTTGAACATCATGTCCAAGCTGTCTGGGGTTGGATCTGCAAGAACAGACCCTAGTTGTGGTCTATTTACAATGAGCGGTGGGATGGGATGAGGTGGAGTGGGTGGAGTTTTGGCATGCGAGGGACTTTGCGATGCAATGTCTTCTATTTTTGTTTTTGCATCTTTCAGGCTTTCTTCTAGTTTGGATAACTTTCTGTTCCACTTGCGATTGGCCTTCTCTCTCGTATCTTTCCATGTTCTTGTTTTCCACTTGCTAGGCTCTCCTGATTCACTTGACTCTATTTGTTCAGCTGGCTTATCCTGTTTTAGCGCTTGGGCCCTAGTGACTGCCTGTACAGGAGCCACATTACTACTACTAGCACTTGAATCCACCACTAAGCCTACCACATTAATGGGTGTAATCTTGGGTGCACTGGAGGGGTTTCTTGGACAATCTCTCGGGAGATGGTCTTTGCCACACTCAGGACAAAAAGCTTGTATAGTGATAGCCTATCCTTGACTCGCAGATGGTGGGTGGGGACAATCACGAAGGAAATGGTCACCCTGACATCTGAAACAAGGTCCTCTAGGGGCTTGTGGTCTCACTTGTCTCAATTGGGGCTTAGGGTTAGCATTGGTATACATGAAATTGGAGTAATCAGGCTCCCAATTTTGTTCCATAGGTGGTGCCTCATATTGATACGAGTAAATCTCACTATGTTCAGGTGACTCTGTGTAATAAGCATGTGGACTACCTTCATGGGAGTAGTCTGAGCTATGAGCATGAGAGTCATTATCTGGTATCAATGGGGTTAGTGGCACCAATGCCCTATTTGGATTTTCCTCTCCCACAGCATACTTGACTAGAATCACGTTAGCAAGAGCTGGTGGTTGGTTTCCCAAGACTGGTTGTGGCCTATATTGTGCCTGATATTGCTGTTGTGGTCGATAATATGGCTGTTGGTATTGGTTCTGATACCTACCTTATTGATAAGGTTGCTGATAAGTTTGTCTAACAACCTGCCTATTATAGGGACAATCTTGAGCCGTGTGGTTCGTGTATTTTCTCTCAATAGTGCAATATGGAGCATTCCTTTCTCTAATGTTTTGGTTTTGCATTGGGCATACGTTAGCCATGTGGTCCCCTCTGCAGGTATAACATCGGTTCAATGAGGTGACTCTCTATGTTTGTCTATTTTGGACTCCCAGCTTCTTGGCAACTTGCTCAGCTATCTCATCTATTTCCGTGGAGATTCTCGAAGTATGACTAGTAGAACTATCAGAATCTTGATAGACTTTGGATAGTCCGAACTCCTCACCCAAGTTGTCTTCTATGTCAATGCATGTCTCCACACACTCTTCTATGGATCTAGGCTCTTTCAGGTACACATATGATCTTAACTTAGTGCTCAGTAAGCCATCTAAGAACAAAGCCACTTGTTTGGCAGGTGTGGGCAACTCTAGAACAGGGCATCTTTCTAAGTACTGTCTGAATCTTCTTCCTGCTATTCGCACTATTTCTTGGGGTGTCTGCTTGAAGCTGTGGATCAAAGATGATGTGTTATGCCTAATACCACTCTTGGAAAATTCTACAATGAATTCGTCTAGCAGCTGACCTATATCGCGATAGTTGCGACTACTCAGTGGTTGAAACCAAGCCAAGGCAATGCCCTTAAGAGTCAAACCAAATGCCTCGTACTGGGTGAACAAATCCTCAACCTGTTCAGCTCTTAACACTTGTTTGAACTCGGCCACATGATCATAAGGATCTCTTATCCCGTCAAAAGAATTCTTCATTGTCTTGATCACTTGAGTGGGTCTAAGGGTTCTTGTGTGCTCTCGGGGTCTAGGCAATGGAAAATCTTGTTCATCTCTTTGTTGCCTATGTGCTTGATGTCTCTCTCTTTCAGGTCTTTCATTTTCAAATCCTGATCTATTCCTGCCCACGGTGTGTGCAAAACTTACCTCAGGTCTCTCTCTAGTTCTTTCTCTCTGGGCTTCATGAGCTTGAGATGATCCTACTCCTTGGAGGCCATGGGAAACATTGGATCTTGGTGGAGGGAAAATCAATTCACTCTTCCAAGTATATGCATGTCTATCGTGTTCTGTTACCAAGAACATCTTCTCTGATGTGTTATCCAGGTAGACAACTTTGCCTGGTATCTTTGGATCCTTGAACTCGTAGATGATGACTATGCCCAATTGGCTAGATTGATCTGGCTTGAATCTCCAAAAGGCTTCCTCTGTTTCTCTATTCAAGAATAGTTCTATGCTTTTGTTGTCTTGAGAGATCTAATCTGGAGTGATCACTCTGGTCAAAACTGACTTACCTCTAGGAGTCTGGGGTCCTTGTCCTACATTTCCTTGTCTAGGTCTCCTATCTCATTCTCATGAATGATATTTCCAAACTCATCGGTCCTATCTGGTAGGTTGGTGACCACATACATGGTTCCTTCCTTATCAATGTATGAACCCTCTTCGAACTTGACCACTGATCTGGATTTTTGAGTTGGACCCCTGATCGCCTCAGGCCATCCTCATAGATGCGAGCACCTAATTGGTTGGTCCGAATATATTCCAATTGTGTCTTATAGGGACCTTCTGGCATTTGTAGATGAGCATTTTCTGAGCCACGTGCAAGTTTCCCCATGCTAAAAGACATTTCTGAGTCACTTGTGTCTGATCTTAGTACGTAAGGATAACCACTTAGTTGTTGTGTCCAAGACTTAGTTGTATGATTGACACTAGCCTCAGAAGATCTAATGCTTTGTTTATCCTTGCCTAGGTTTCTATCAGATCTCAGGTTCATAAGCTTTGGTTAAGAGTCCAAAATTTCCCCTTGGTATGGTTCAAAATCCTTTGGAGTCCCCTTGGTTCCCTAGTCCCACGAGCTTTCCCACGAGCTTTCCAACGCATTATTCTTATAAAAAATAGTTGAGGCCGTGTAGGATTCGAAATGAGCTTTCCAATGAGCTATAGAGCTCAAAAATTGGACTTTGGATGAAAAAGTTATGTCAAATCAGGCTCCTGGGGGTCAAAACAGGCAAACAGGACCTTTTGGAAAAAATCACGATTTTGTGTGAAAATCGCGATTTTGTGAAATCATGAGAATCGTGATGCTGCGAATCTCAAGAGAATCGCGATGCTGTGAATCTCAAGAGAATCGCGATGCTGTGAATCTCAAGAAAATCGCGATGCTATGAATCTCAAGAGAATCGCAATGCTGTGAATCTCAAGAGAATCGCGATGCTGTGAATCTCAAGAGAATCGTGTTTTGAAAATCTTGATTTTGTCCCTTGGATGAAAATTGTGTTTTTTTTAAATCTCGATTGCCAACAGAGAATCGTGTTTGATTACAATCGTGTTTTTGGCTGAAAATCGTGATTTGTGAGAATCGCAATTTTGAGCACATCCAGAGAATCATGTTTTTAAAAAACTTAGAGAATCGCGATTTTGGGCACAACCAGAGAATCGCGATTCTGGGCACAACCAGAGAATCGCGATTCTGAGAATGACCACAGAATCCTGTTTCTTTCAGAAAGCTTATAGGCGGGAAATAGAAAATCGCGATTTTCAAAAAATTTGAATTTTTCAGAGAATCATGAAAAAACACAGGTGCTTGCTCTCCCTTGCACTTCCTAACTCCTTCCCACACAATAATGCATGAAAAGTGGTATGAAAATGGTGAAAATGCACTAAAAAAAAAAGAAATTTCTATGAAGATGAAGATGGAAGAAGATGGAGATGGTGATCATGATGAAGATGAAGAAGAAAAATCAGAAAATGAACAAAAATGATAGTTTTTTTACGTTCCAATGTCGCAAATCTACGATCTTACCATCACAATGCTCGTCCTCGAAGCTCTCTCCCTGGCAACGGTGCCAAAATTTGGTGTAGCTCAAGCGTAAGCACCACCTCCTTTACTTGTCAATCCGCAGAGATGTGAGGACCGGTATGAAGACCACGAGCAAGTTGTAGCTCAGTGATGAGTAGCACCTCCTTTAATGTCAATCCGGGAAGACATGAGGATGGTATGAAGACCTCGAGCAAGTGAAGGCACAAATGTGTGAGTGAGAAGCACACTAACATGCACACACATACACACACACGCGCACACACGGCAGGAACAAAGAGAGTAAGACAATGGAATCACTTCTATTGCAACAAAGTTCTCATACAAGCTCAAAACTACAAGAAGCTCCTCAAAAATGAGCTCTCTACCTCTATTTATAGTTTTTGACTAGCTTTGGCCCTGTCCAGACCTAGTGTCCGGCCTAGTTAAAAATTAGCTTCCAGGGCTTATTTGAGGGCTCAAACGAGATCTAAAAAATACAAAAATTGATAGGCAACTACTTCTAAAGCTCCTCAAGCTCGAGGACTCCTCGGCTTGTACAAAATGGAGCTACAAAAAGGTGAAAATGGTATTTACAGGGGTTTTTAGTGATGAGAATCACTTTAAAATGATGTAAGGGTTTGGGAAAAAAATGAAGGGTTGCCTTAGTGCTAGATCTGCATGTGTGTCCGTACTTGCTTCTTCCCGTATACTATCAACACTCTCCCCCCCCTAGGGTCTGTCGCCTCTGACAGACCTCTGCTCTACTGTTTGATCAATGTACTTCTGCAGAAGGTCGGTTGCCACTTCTTGTTCCTTGATGCGTAGTCCCCGGACCAAGTCTCTCTGGAGGGCATCCCAATTGACTGCTCCCGGCATATCAGGGTGTGGTGTGGTGTAGAGCTCTGAGTGCATGGTTTGTTCACACGCGAATAGATGTAGCAGGTGGGTTGGGCGTGGTGCGAACACTTCTGAGTGTGACTCCCAAAACCCCGTGGTGAACATATCATCAAAGGTTTGCTTGTAGCAGGCAGGGAGATATCTCATTCGTGCATGCCATGCGTAAGCTACTCGAATGCTCGGGGTCGTGCTCATGTCATACAGCAAATCATAATTACCATTGATGAAGCCCGGAATTGAAGGCTAGATGTTACGTACATTTCGAAAGGTCTTTAGGACCACTTGCATCATGTCCAAAATTTTGAGCATCATTTGAGCGGCGACATCCGGCATGGGGTGGAGGCGTGGCATCCAATGTCTGATGGTGGCTATCATGTATGATACTGTAGGTGTGCCGGTTGGGGGTGCGATTGCGGGGTAATTGAGCCATTCTTTACAATTTGCGTTGTTCTGAGCCTTGATGGCGAATGCTTTCCATGATCTTCTTCTTTGTACTGGACCAAAGCAAGGGTTATACTTCAAATGCATGGGAGCGTGATCCCATGTTCGTAACATCTCCGGATAGGTCTCTAGTAACTTTTGCCTCCATATGGGTTGGAATATGGCCCCCTTTCTGGCTGCCTCTGGAATGTCCTCGGGTTCGAACTGTGTTGCAAACTTAGGGTACTGGTTGGTTATGCGTTTGATCTCAGCATTATAGTCAGCCAGCAGTACAAAATAGGGCTTATATTGTAACTCTGAACTGGTGATCAACCGCCTAGGAGCCAAGTGCGAGAAATATTTAGACTTGAGTATAGACTCCTCAATGGTTTTCATGGCCAGCATCTGAGTTGCTACGCGCTCTTCGTGAGTGTGGCCCATCTCCTCTACCTGCTTCATCCATGCCGATGGGGGCTCCTCATATGTGTCTTGGCCTTCCTCCGTAATTCTGCCTCCTGGAAGGGGTTGAGGCTCATAATTGTCTTGAAATGTCTCCTCCACTGGAATGACTACTGTTTCTTCTTCTATGATTTGATCAGGTGGAGAGGGAGGTCGTTCATACTGTAACAACTTGATTTTTAGTTCTGCAACCTGTTGTCGTAGCTCAAGTACCTCACTGTTGGTTGAAGGTTCAGGTTCTGGCGAAGTAGCGGCCTCGACCATCTCTTTAGGTGTGGGTGGGTGTGTTGTCGGTACTTTGGATCCTTGTAGTTCCTTTATCTGGTCTGCCAACTGATCATGGGCCTCCAGGAGGGTCGCATAACCTTCTAAAACCTGTTGAATATGCTCTGAGGGGACAGCCTGGAATTTTGCAGGGTCTATAGGTGCTCCCGGGGTGTTTTCCATGGCCGCTTCTAGGTTCTTCTGGTTTTGTTGTTGTAGCCTTCTGTTCTCTTCTTGAGCCGCTGCTAGATGGCGAGGTAGTAGAGCCATGTTGCATTGAAGTCTCGCATTGCGGCCCATTTGTTCTCTGAGTTGTTCCTCCATAGCTTTGCCTGTCTCTTCATACTTAGCTTTGAGTTCTGTCTTCGATTGTTGGAGGTCAGTCACCTGGTGTTGTAGTGCTGTATTACCTAGTTCCAAGGCATCGACTCATGCCTGGAGTTGAGCCGAGAGATTGCACAGCTCTGTGTTATTTTCTTCTAATAGCATATACTCTTGCTTAAGCTGAGTGGCCGCTTCAACCATGGTGTCTAGTGCACTACTAAATGATGTGGATGCATGGGTAGAGGTGGAACATGCAAAGGGTCGGGAAATGGGGAAGGGAAAAGTGGATGATGTGCCTATGAGTGAAGTGAGATGTGATGATGGTGGAACAGACGTGGTGGTGGGTGCGGATGGTGAAATATCCATGGGATCGGATGTGATAGTGTGTGAAGAGTGAATTGTGAATACGGGAACGGTAGGTGGTGTGTTAGTGGTTGCAGTGAATGTGGGGGAGTGGGGTTGGGAAAGGGACTTTTTCTTATAGTTCTCAACCTGATGGAGTATATTTACAAGGTTTGTCCCGAATGACGGTTGTGTGACTTGGGTTGAGCCTGAGGCAGTTACAAGGGAAGTGGTGGATAGGGTTTGGGAGAGGGGAAATGTATGGGTGAATGGAAAAGGATGGGATAAGATCTGGCTAGTGGCAAGTGGTTGTCCAAGGACGGGGAGATAGGAGGGGTGGCCTATTATGGTTTGATCGGTGGCAGGATGACCGGTGTGAGGTTCAAAAATTTGGGCGAAAGTGATGGATGTGGGTAAAGGGAAGGATGTAAAAACGGAGGTGTGTACAATGGGTTCATGTTGGGTGGATATCGGTTGTTCAGAAAGACTAGTGGAGAAGGGTTCTGAGGGTTGAATGGGAGGTGACGGTGGAGATGGTACCTGTGTATTTACATCTTGTTCGTCAGTGGGATTTGGGCTAGTCATGTGAACATCCTCTGAAATTGTGGTAGGCAAGGCAGTAGACACTTCCATTTGAATCATTTTTCCCCGCCGTGGCCGTGTATCAATCCTTCGTTGATCATAGGTAGGGTTCTCCCGATAGACCATAGTCCTCAATGCTTCCCCAATCCCACATGTGTCCGCCAATAGATTCAATGATTCAACAAAATGGGAATCTACATTCTCGGCTTGAAGCATTTGGTTCACTAGAGCTCGATTCGCCTCTTCTGTCATCTTATGTCTTCTCTGTACCTGCTTGATTGTCTTGTATAGCCGCTTGAGTTGTGCCGTGTAGGCAGGGGCTTCCTCTTCACTCTCTTCTGGCTCATTTCTTTGTACTTCTTCCTGAACTTGTGTGCTTGGGCCATGAGGGTGTTGTGCCTCATCTTCTCCATGTACTCTGCTTGTTTCGCCCTGTGGCAGTTCTCTTTGGAATGATGCTCCTGGATCGTCATTTTCAGGGAAACCTTCACTGTCCGACAAGTGGGCCGTCTGCAGGAATCTTTCAAAATCAAAGTTTGGATCTTCTGTGAAGTTGGCCATAGATGCAAACTCTACATCGGTAGGTAGTGGAGGGGCGGATGGAGTGGGTTGTACCACATCCCCTGCTTGAACTCCTTGAAGATGGATCGTGACTGGTGCGACCTGGGCTTCTTCTCTGGGGGAAGCTTCGATCGTGGCCTCGTGAGGGATCATTACCTGGGAGAGAGATCCACGCATTCGTTTCGAAGGTTGGCTCCCTGACTTCCGCCCTTTGAAAAACTCCAGCTGTGAATATTTTAGGGCTCTGGCAACCGGCACGTCATATGCAAGACATCGATAGATAATCCTTGTAAGTGCACAGCAGCCGTGTAAAGTAGGCTTCCTCACACCCCGCTTGCCTGCTTCATACACTTGGTCCAAGATCCATACAGGCATCTTAATGGGCAAGCTTCCAGTCTCTGCTAGATATAACCCATACCATATTTTCTTGTGTGGTTGGGTGAAGCGGTCTTGAGCTGGGAATGCGAAGTGTTGTAGGCACATTCGCAGAGGTATGGCCATGTTAGGGGTGAGGGCACACATTTCCTTTAACTTTTTGATTCTGTTGCTCTTCATTGAGTCTGGTATCAAGGGATCGCGATCCGACGGCACGTGAGTGCCATACATTTGAAGGGCTTCCCTGATTAAGGTAATATTCAATTCAAACTTCCTCATTTCTTCCTGGTTTGATAAGGAGGGCACCCAGAATGTGCCTGAATGATCTTTATCACCTGTCGGCTTCAGTGTGGCAATCAGGTAGTAGCACCTGAGGAAATCGGGTTTAGGCAGAGCTGCACTAAAATAAGTTTGTAATCCTGCTTTTTGCCAGATATCTTGAAGTGGAGCTGCATTCTGTAAGGTTTCAAATTCTCTTGAAAAGAACTGGAAGGTCCACCATAATCCTCCACACTCCATCTTGGACTCCCATATATGATCTGCGTCTCCCAAGTCTCCTGGCATCTCATTGAACCAATGAGAGTGCCCTTTTACTCTTTCGGTTAGGCCATTTGGTGGATCTGGAATAGGAATTCTCCGCACGTTCACGAACTCTTCAGGCCGAGCTGTTGGTGGGGCCTCCACCGGCATGGCATCCCAATTGATTTGAGCACCAGAGCCTGCCTGAGAGCTTGTGCCTGCTGCTGCTGCCATGAGAGTAGGTTGCTTATCTGCTGGAAGAAGAAAGGCACATTAGTGTTGCATAGGAAACAAGATGTAATGGTGTTCCCTTCACAATACTAACATGACAATCCCGGAGGTCAGTGGTTAGTGGTGAAGTGTTTGTGATAGGTGTCAGTGGTGATTAGAGGTCAGTGTCATCCTAGATGCATACTTTGGTTATGCAATGGGTTTAGAATGCTCCTGTGTTAGAGTGGACGGATTTACAAAATTGGGTCAGGGGGTTTGATACACGGTTTAATTCTCCAAACTTTGATAGAGGATTCATAGCTCTTAGAACTAAAGGCAGGTGAAGATTTCTAGATGAGAGTGTGATGTATTTGGGACCCTTTGGGTACCCATTTCCAGACATTCCTAGGGTTGATTGGAGTGGAGACAGTGAGAGGTGTAGGTATCTTTTCTGAGTTGTTGGCCACGAGTGCTTGTGAAAGTTGCTTCATCCTAGTGCCTGAAGGTGAAGTAATTTGGGCTTGTAAGCAGGCCTTGGGCACCCATATCTGTCTAGCATTAGGAATGGCCTTCATTGACCACTTAGGAACCCAAATAGAAATGGTATGCCTAGGAGTTATCCTAGGGGGCTTCTTCACTTTGTTCCTTGATGGTGAGGCTTGCCTGATGCTTATTTGAGAGCCTGTCTCTGGAGCTGTGGTGTTCTCCCCTTTGCGTATCCAGATCTGCTTCGCGCCTCGAGGTACTCCGTGTTGCACTAGTTGGCGCTCCTGATTCTTGATCAACGGCCTCCTTCATGGTGCCTGATGCTTGGTCTGTATGTTTAGAACTTCCTTTGGGCCAGCTGCAACTCCTTCTCATTGACTCCTGTGCTTTTGGTAAGATTGACAATCCTCTGTACCATAGAACTTTGGACAAGAACAACAACATTATCTTTATGTGGATTCCTGGAGGGACCAGGAGTTGGTGCCTGTTCTATTGGTTTGAGTGCTTGATTTTCTAATTCAATTGTAAGACGGCTTTGGCCTACGCAAGCCTGAAGAAGTCCACTTCTCAGGTTGAGGTTGACTGCGTGATCGTAGATCCAGTCTTGGCCCAATACCAGAGGTTCGGTAAGATCCTCGTCGTCACATACTAGCACTTTTGCTGGCATGAGAACCTCTTGTATGTAGAGGGGGAGTTCCACCTCTCCCATGCAAGGGGTTTCAACACCTCCTAATCCTATCAGATATGCTTCTAGGGGTTTTACCTCCAAGTGCAGCTGTTGGCAATAAGAAAGCCGAACTGCACTAGTGGCTGCACCTGAATCAATTAAAGCTCTTACGGTCCTTGTACTGTCTCCTTGTCCAACTTCTAGGGTCACAAAAGGTCGTCGATCCAATATCCTATGGGCACGTTCACTTGAAGCCTCACACATGGCCATGTGATAGCCTGGAGACTCTTGAGTGTCAATCATAGGCTGATCCCTCCCTTGTCTCCTCAACTTCATTCGTCTGATGCGCTCTAAGGCCTCTGCTTGTGCTTCTTCTCGAATTCGTTTTTCCTCCTCTTTACGTTTCTTGGCCGTGTTGAGCCGATTTAACATCTCTTCAGTCAGGGGTTCTTGGTATAACTTGACTCTACATCCGCTTATGTAGCTAGGGAGAATATCGCCTTCTAGACTGGCTAGTTGTACTGCCCCACTAGTTGAAATTCTATTTATGATCATAGGTCCATGGCCTCTTTTCTCTAATTTTCGTGCATGCTGCTTCAATGTGTAGACTAGGACTAGATCTCCTGCTTTCAAGCCCTTATCCTTCACATGGGCATCAAAGTATGCCTTCTGTCTCTTCTTAGCTGCATATATCCCTGCAGCTGCTCTCAGTCTTGTTTCTCCTAATCGTTCAAGGTCAAAAAGTCTAGAGGAGAGTTCATGAACCGTCCATTCGTGCTCTTGTGCTACTTTCAATGCAGGTATTAAGAAGTCCAACGGTAGCACGGCATTTTGGCCAAATACCATCTGAAAGGGTGTGGCTTGGAGTACCGTTTTGTAGGCAACTCGGTATGCCCAAACAACATGGTGTAGCTGTTTGTCCCAATTAGAGCGTTTATTGTTCACTAATTTTGTCAATACATGGCATACGATCTTATTGGTGCTTTCAGCTTGCCCATTGGCTTGAGGGTGATAGGGGGCAGACTTCTTATGCACTACCAAGAATTCTTGGAGCAGATTTTCAATAACTTCATTCAAGAAGTGAGTGCCTCTATCACTAACTAGCTCTATAGGTAGCCCGTATCTTGTAAATACATTCTCAAACAAGAATTTAGCAGTTGTTTGAGCGTCGTTCTTCGTTGTGGCTTTTACCTCTACCCACTTGGTTAGATAGTCCGTGGCAATGATGATATACTCAGCATGGGAACCCTTAGCTGGGGGATTGATAGGACCTACAAAGTCTATTCCCCACTTAGAGAATGCACGTCCACCCATCATGGGCTTCAGTGGCATTTCATCTTTGCGTATAGGATACTGGGTTCGCTGACAAATCTCACACCTCTTCACATAGGTATGTGCGTCCATGTGAAGGGTGGGCCACCAAAATCCTGCAAATAGAATTGCTTTGATCACCCTATCTGGACCAAAGTGTCCTCCTGCTACACCCTGGTGAGCAGTTTCCAAGATCTTTAGATATTCACTCTCATGAACACATAGTCTTAGGTAATCATCTTTACCCCACTTGTATAGATTATCACCAATTAGTGAGTAATCTAGGGCTTCTTGTTCTAGACTTCTTTTCCTAGTCAGGGTCATGTCTGGAGGGAATGTTTTCGTCCTCAAGAAAGATACTAGTGGTTCACTCCAATCTGGCACTATGGACACTTGATAAAGTGTGGCATGTTCCACAGGTGGTTTAGTGCAACAGATTGGGCATTCTTTGCACAACTTTTGGACATCAGCTTCCATCGTCGGCCAATGCACTCCGAGTCTCCTTAGTGTCTGTAAGGTTCGTTGCTTTGAGTAGTGTTGCTCTAATGCACCTACATGTGCTAATTGCAACCATTTGGCATACTCATCCTCTTCCACACAACAAGCCAAGATCCCTTGATCTGTGTGCTTGTACATACTTCCTGCCAAGATATGATACCTTTGGGCTTTTACAACTTCTCGATCCTGTGTGGTTATTACTGGATGGTTAGGCCCGTATGTCAATACTGGCACTAATGGCTTAGCCCACTGCGGCACCACTTCCAAATTAAACAAGTAAGCATCAGGTAAGTCATCTGATACTCCTTGTGGGACTTCTCCAGATGTGAGCCTAGACAGATGGTCTGCTCTCAAGTGAGTCTTCCCTTTCCTTACCACCACCTCAAAGTCATACTCCATTAGTAAGAGAAACCATCTTACTAATCTGCCTGTATTACATGGCTTGTTTACCAAGTACAGTAGAGCTTGGTGATCAGTAAAAAATTTGAACTTATTTGCAAGCAAATAATGTCTAAACTTTTTAACCGCATACACCATGCCTAGTCCTTCTCTCTCAGTGGTGGTATAATTCCGTTCAGCTGCATTTAGTTGTCTACTAGCATAGGCAATAGGGAGATCCATGTTCCCTTCACCCGTAGGTTGTGCAAGTACGCATCCAATAGCATAATTGGAGGCATCCACATGAACATGGAATGGCTTGCTCCAATCTGGTGTGGTCAAGATTGGTGCTGAACATAATCTTCGTTTAAGCTCCTGGAAGGAATTCTCACATTCCTCAGTCCACTCAAAGTTAGTCAGAAGTCCGTACATGGGCTTTGCAATGACAACATACATGTGAATGAATCGGCGGTAGTAACCACAATGCCCCATGAAAGCTTGAACTTCTTTGACATTCCTTGGCCTAGGTAGTTCTGCTATGGCTCTCACTTTCACTTCGTCAGTGGATATGCCGTTCTTGGACACTATGTGTCCTAGGATCTTGCCTTGCCTGACCATGAAAACACACTTTTCTGGGTTCAGGCAGACTTGATATTCTCTACATTTGTCAAAGATGTGTCTGAGTTTTGGTATGTGAGTCTGTCTAATGTTGGAATGCGTGCAGAGATCGTCAACATAGACTTCCAAATTCTTCCTCAAGAACTCTTTAAACACATGGCACATCAGCCATTGAAAGGTGGCGGGTGCATTGGTGAGCCCAAATGGCATTACCCGAAAAGCAAATATACCCCACTCTGTGGCAAATGCCGTCTTATGCTGATCTTCTGGTGCAATGGCTACTTGATTGTAGCCAGAGAACCCATCCAGGAAGCTGTACACCTCCTTGCCTGCTACCCTTTATAATAGATGCTCAGTGATAGGAAGCGGATAATTGTCTCTAATCGTAGCGGCATTAACTTTTTTAAGGTTAATACACACACGCAGCTTTCCATTTTTCTTGGGCACCACTACAATGGGGGATACCTACTCAGTGTGCTCAATTTCATAGATGAATCCGGCTTCAACCAGTTGATCTATCTCCTCTTTGATCTTAGCAGCATAGTTATCGTTGTATGTGTAGGGCTTCTGTTTCGAGGGTCTGGCGTCTGAGGTCATGGGGATTGTATGTGAACATATATCAGGGTCTACCCCTTTCAAGTCCTTATAACTCCAAGCAAATACATCTCGGTATTCTCTTAGCAAGGCTATCAGCTCTTGTTCTTTCTCTTCTGTCAGGTCATGACCTATGTATGTGCATCTTTCTTCTCCTTCCTCGATGGCGACAACTATTTTCTTGGTAGTTTCCTTGCTATCATAGGCTTCTCCTCCTTGCGCCTCACGTTTAGGCATTCTTATCATGACCCTCCTATCGTCTATCTCATATTTTTTAAAGTTTTCAGGGACCTCAAACAAGGATTCTTCTGCCTCCAGAGTGACTTCCTTCTTCTTTCTTTTCTTTCCTCCGCTTTTAGTAGCTACTTGTGTGGCTAACCTCACCTCATTTGTAAGCTCTCCGTGCCTCTGGGGTTGAAATTCTACTTCATAGAAGTATTCTTCATCTGATGCAAAAGGTGGGTCTGTTGACAGTATACGGGACGAAGCAAGTACGGACACACATGCAGATCTAGCACTAAGGCAACCCTTCATTTTTTTCAAAACCCTTACATCATTTTAAAGTGATTCTCATCACTAAAAACCCCTGTAAATACCATTTTCACCTTTTTGTAGCTCCATTTTGTACAAGCCGAGGAGTCCTCGAGCTTGAGGAGCCTTAGAAGTAGTTGCCTGCCAATTTTCATAATTTTTAGATCTCGTTTGAGCCCTCAAATAAGCCCTGGAACCTAATTTTTAACTAGGCCGGACACTAGGTCTGGACAGGGCCAAAGCTAGTCAAAAACTATAAATAGAGCTAGAGAGCTCATTTTTGGGGCTAGCTTCTTGTAGTTTGAGCTTGTATGAGAACTTTCTTGCAATAGAAGTGATTCCATTGTCTTACTCTCTTTTGTTCTTGCCGTGTGTGCGCGTGTGCGTGTATGTGTGTGCATGCTTGTGTGCTTCTCACTCACGCACTTGTGCCTCCACTTGCTCGTGGTCTTCATACCATCCTCACGTCTTCCCGGATTGACATTAAAGGAGGTGCTACTCATCACTGAGCTACACCAAATTTTGGCGCCGTTGTCGGGGATCGAGCTTTGAGGACGAGCGTGTGATGGTAAGACGTAGAGAGGACGCGTTGGAATGGTAAGTAGTAGGTAAATTTCTGATTTTTTTCCATCTCCATCTTCATCTTCACCTCATTCTCCATTTCCACCTCCACCTCCTTCTCCACTACATATTCCCTCTTCCTCATCATTCCCTCATTTGTTGTGTGCGAGTTTGAGAGAGAGCGAGTGTGTGTGCTTGTTTTTGTGTGTTTTTTGCATGTTTCTTGCAGGTGGCAGCTCCATCATCATCTCCAGCAAGCTCAGCAGGTACAGAAATTGTCTGCACAGTCCCCGAGGAGTTGAGCTCGAGCTATCGCGACACTCCGAAAATTTTACCCAATCACGATTCTGAGTGCACCACGACACTGCGCAGGCCTAGAGCTCCCAGGAACACTAGATAGAACAGAAAAATTCACCATATCCCGAGCTATCGCGACACCCCGACCTATCGCGACACTTCACGAGCTATCGTGACACCTCAACCTATCGTGACACTTCACGAGCTATCGCGACACCCCGACCTATCGCGACACTTCACGAGCTATCGCGACACCCCGACCTATCGCGACACTTCACGAGCTATCGCGACACCCCGACCTATCGCGACACTTCACGAGCTATCGCGACACCTCGACCTATCGCGACACTTCACGAGCTATCGCGACACCCCGACCTATCGCGACACTTCACGAGCTATCGCGACACCTCGACCTATCGCGACACTTCACGAGCTATCGCGACACCTCGACCTATCGCGACACCTCACGACCTATCGCGACACTTCGACCCGACCTATCGCGACACTTCGACCTATCGCGACACCTCACGAGCTATCGCGACACTTCGACCTATCGCGACACCTCACGAGCTATCGCGACACTTCGACCTATCGCGACACCTCACGAGCTATCGCGACACTTCACGAGCTATCGCGACACTTCGACCCGACCTATCGCGATACACGGCCTTTAACGCATGAAAATTTAGGGTTAATTTTTTGAGTGATTGGAAGGGTAGTTGAGCTTAATTTTAGGCACCTTGGTATAACTTTAGAACCTTGGAAGTGGGCAAAAGGCCTAGAAACCAGAGAGGGATCTCCTGAACCCTGAGTGCCTGTTTTGACCCTTTAGTGCCTGAATGGTCATAACTTGACCATACGAACTCCGACCATGCATTTTTAAGTTGACCTTTAGGTGGAACTAAGTGGTTCTCAGATTCAGGGGGTACAGTGAGTTACTCCAGGGGGACTGAAAATATTGATGTGCGTCTTTCAATTACTTGTGGTAATAGAGCTATACTAACTGGTGAGCTTTTGCAGGAACTTTGTGTGCGCTCAAGGCAATCCAAAGCAAGCTAGCAAGGGTGAGTACCAAGCTTGGGAGAAGGCTTCCTGGGCTTGTGTAGCAGTCTGGTCAACCAGCTAATTGAGGTTGGAAGATCTCTCAACCCTCCTTTGTCAATTCCTAGCCTAGGCTAAGTACGACTTAGGTGTGGTAATTAATTAGGGCAACGTTAGGCACGAATCAAGTCCAAGAGTATTAATCAACCAAGTGCAAGAAAATAAATAGGTCTTAAGTGCGAAAACCCTAAGGGACAAAAGGTAAACGGGAATCGATCACTTATCAAGTGCGGAAATTCACTTAAGTACTCCTGACGACGCGATTTCAGACAAGACCATAAACATAATATTCAACTCAAAAGAACAAAGTGATTGGTGCAAAATTAACCTGCAACGAGAGTGTGCTTGGGTCCCAGGGGGTAGATAAATCAGGCATATGAACCTTAGATCAGGCAGACACTTAGGTCGAGACAGACAAAGCCTCAGATCTTCTGAAGGTAGTGTCAATCACACTGCCAGGTCTTGGGCCCAACAGTTGAGTGATCACCCATACACTCCCAGATCAGAAACAAGTGATTCTGAGATGTCCTATCACATGGAGAGACCAGTAGGTAGTTCTAGGTTGGCTTATCTAGAAAAGCCAGAAGGACCATACAAGACTCAGCTGGAATACATCAGGACGAATCGTCTACGTGCTCACATCTACGAAGACGGACTGAGAAGATTGGTGGTCCAGATTAAGAACCCCGATCAACCCCATGGATTAGACCACCCAGTAGTCAAGTTTGAGAATGGAGCATACCTAGATAAAGAGGGGACTATTTATGTAGTCACCACTCTTCCTGATAAAACTGATGAGTTTGGAAATGTGATTGCGGAGACCGACATGGGTGATATAGAGCAAGGGAACTTAGAGAGAGAGCCAAGAACTCCCCGTGGTAAATCTGTCTTGACCAGAATCATGACTCCAGAGTGGATTCCACAGGATAATAAAAGCATAGATCTGCTTTTAAACCGAGAAACCGATGAGGCTTTTTGGAGATATAAATCTTCTCAACCTTAGGAAGTGAGTGCCCTCACAATCTATGAGTTTAAAGACCCTGATAGCCCAGGCCAAGTAACCTACCTAGACAATGCATCAGAGAGAATCTTCGTGGTCACTGAGCATGGCAGACATGCCTACACATGGAAGGGAGAATTTGTTTTTCCCCAACCAAGGTCTACTGTGTCCTTTGGTCACCAAGGAGCTGGGACCTCCCAAGCTCATGGGGCTCAGAGAGATAGAAGTAGAGACAAACCTGAGGTAAGTTTCGCCAACTCCCTGGGAAGAGAAAGAACGGGAACAGAAAGGAATAGAGTGGAACCTGAGAGACATAGAACCCCATGGAATCACAGGGACATTGATGATTTTCCTTTGCCAAGGCCGAGAGAACACACTAGGACCCTGCGACCAACTCAACTGGTGAAGTCCATGAAGAATTATTTCGATGGCACGGGAGACCCTTATGACCATGTGGCAGAATTTCGGCAAGTGTTGAAAGCTGAACAGGTAGAGGACCTATTCACACAATATAATGCTTTCGGTCTAACCCTTAGGAACACTGCCCTTACGTGGTTCCAACCACTGAATGAGAGGCATTTCCGAAACATAGACCAACTCTTAGAGGCATTTATTGTTGAGTTTTCCAAGAGTGGAATCAGGCATAACACCTCCTCACTAATTCATAGCTTCAAACAAACACCTCAAGAGACGGTCAGACTAGCTGGAAGAAGATTTAGACAGTACCTGGAGAGATGCCCGATGCCGGAGTTACCCACACCAGCCAAACAAGTGGCCTTGTTCCTAGACGGATTGTTGAGCACTAAGCTCAGGTCATATGTGTATCTGAAGGACCCCAGAACGATAGAAGAGTGCGTGCACATGTGCATAGACATTGAGGACAATCTAGGTGAGGAATTAGAACTATCAAAAATCTATAAGGATTCTGATAGCTCTAGTAACATGACATCTGGTCAATCCACATCCATCGAGGAACTTGCAGAGAAGGTAGCCCAAAAACTAGGTGTCTCTAGCAAGCAAATTCCAAGATTTGCCCCAGTTAAGCAGTGTTACAATTGTGGTGGTGAACATATGGCAAGTGTATGTCCCATTATGGCCCAACCTCAGGCGAATCCTAGTAGCCAGTACTGCACCATAGAGCGCAGGTACACCAATCACACGGCACAAGACTGCCCATATAACAAACAAACTGTTAGGCAAAATTATCCTCAGCCATATCCACAACATGGTAGATACCAGAATCAGTACCCATCACCACAATACAACAGACCACAGCAAACTTATCAGCCACCTTATCAAGGGCAGCAGAGACCTCAACCAGTCCTAGTGCAGCAACCCCCTGCTCCAACCAATGTGATCCCAGTGAAATATGCATCTACTGAAGAAAATCCGAATAGAGCCATAGTTCCAGTCACCCCATTGCTATCAGACAGTGATCCAAGTGACCATAGTTTTGACTCCACACATATTGATAGCCCACATGCTTACTACATGCAGTCTCCCGAGCATAACGAGTCATACTATTATGAGGACCCAAGTGAAAATAGTGGGGAACCTGAGTATTCTAATGTTATGTACACAAACCCCAACTCTAGACCTCAACCTAGGCAGGTACGACCCCCATTTCCTAGAGGACCATGCTTCAGGTGTCAGGGAGATCACCTTATACGTGATTGTCCACTGCCTGCCCCTACACAGCCTCAACCAGTAACTGTTCAGGGCTTCTGTCAAGACTGCGGGAAAGAGCATCTCCTACGAGATTGCCCGAAGAACCCTAATAACATGCCTAAAATCACTCCTATCAATGTTGTTGGGTTAGTTGTAGACTCCACAGGGAGTGTGACTTCCACAGGACCTGTGCAGGTGATCACAAGAGCCCAGGCACTTCAACAACACCAAGGTGTTGGTCCCGAAAAGAGCCCCGAGGTGAGTGAAACAGAGAGCATACCCAAAAAGAGAACTAACGCCTGGAAGGATAGTCGTGAAAGAATGAAGAGGCAATGGGCAAAAAAGATAAACGAACTTGAAGAAAGCGTGAGAGAAACCAAGGCAAAAATCACAGAAATCACATCTCAACCGCACTCGCACACACTTCCACCACTACCATCCCCATCACCCTCCATTTCTCCACCCTCTAACACACCCCTCGTAACCCACCCACCACCCCGAGTAGGATCAGTATTAGCTGACCCCACTCCTGAAGGCTTGGACATGATGTTCAAGGCCTACCAGGATCGACTTCAAGAAGGGCCAACAGCTGCAAACCTAGACAAGAGCTACCCTAGAGCAGATTTAGAGATTGAACGGATGAAAATGTGCATGAAAATGGTAGAACAAGCTCAAGCTATACTTGAGACTAGTCAAAAGTTCAATCAGACAAACTCTGTCAAGCCGGATTTGCATTTCCAAGGCTTACTAGAAAGATTAGAGCAGTTGGTAAACAAATCACAAGTTTCTTTACCTCCACAGGCTCAACCAGTTGTTGAAAGAGGAAGCTCACCACCAAAGGGAGCTTATGTTCCTAATTCCATGGATGCTGGAATACCTCCTTCAATTCAACAGTACTCTCAAGAGTTCTTGCGGGAAATACAAGAAGAGAAATGGGCCAAGGAGAAGGGTGATTCCCCTCCTATTCCTGAGATCGATGATCTTCGTGATCAATTTCCCCAAGACATTCCGTCTATCTATGGAGATCAAACAGAGCAACAAGAGGATGAGAGATTAGATTTTGAATCTAATTCTTTACAAGAGTTGCCTCATTTCACAGGCCCATGGGATTCTGAATCTCTCCAGATCAGAGCTCCCACAATATTGGTGAGAAATGAAGACTCAGTGATTCCCAGGAACACTGATGTTGTGAAGAACACTAAGGTTCAGTGTCATCTCACTGTAGAGGAGCTCCTCAAGGCAAAACCGGAGCTCTGGAATCATGTGAAGGATCAGGTTCCAGAACTTGAATCCAATACACCAAAAGTAGGCTCTAAACAAAAAGTACCAGAGATACCTATCGACAAGATAGGAGACATGAGCGAAGGTGAAGAAGGTAACACTTATCTTCCGATCACCTATCAAGGTTACACAACCAAAGCAATTGTGGATTCGGGTGCTGGTGTTGCTATTGCGACCACCTCCTTGTGGAAGCGATGGGGCAAACCCACCTTAAGACCAACGAGAATGAAACTTCAAATGGCAGATGGTCATTTTGAAAGACCTCTCGGATTGCTTGAAGGGATAACTCTAACCACTTGTGGTGTAGAGTTTGACCATACGTTTGCTATATGTGACTTTGAGAAAAATAATGTTTACGAGATGATCCTAGGAAGATTTCCTACGACAATTGCAGATAGTACAGGATTGGGGAACCAACTCCTTGTACTTACAACACTTAGGGGTCACCACCAAGGTCAATCTGAAGGATTACACCTTCAGAGACGTACCACCCCTACAGTGGAATCCTATCCACAAAGCGAAGGAAGATTCTATCTCCGTGCATTCTGGAAGTTCACCTGAACCATCCTGGCTGCATGAAGATACCCACTTGTGGGTGTGCAAGGTCGCTGAGGAAGAGGAAAAGCGCCTAAAAGCGAGAGAAGAAGGAACTTCCCCAATAGATAGACCAATAAAAGACCCAGCCTATACACCAATGATATTTCCAGATGAGGAATTTGAGCCTCATGGTTGGGCAGAAATCTTAGCTACCATGGACATTGCAGTCAATGAGGAACAATGGACACCCCATTGTGATGAGGGGGGGTATGATATTTCAGTGTTCATGTGTCAGCCCTTGTTGGAAGAGTGTGATCCTAGTGAGTTCATAGAAGAAGAAGAGAATGACGATGATCTAGAATCCATTGTGATGGATACATACTTCGACTCAGAGGAACACTACTTAGAAGACCTAGGAGTGTTAACCCAAAAAGAAGAAGAACCCCTTGCGAGTATTAAAACGATAAATTCAAAGAAAGGAAGTGAAGGAAGTCAAAAGAAAAAGAAAAGAAAAGCAGTGGAACAAGAAGAGGAAGAATCATTGTTTGAGGTACCAGAAAATTTCAAGAAATATGAAGTGGAAGACCGAAAAATTTTGGTACGAATGCCTAAGAGAGAGGCCATTATAGGAGAAGCATATGACAATAAAGAAAAGACCAAAAAAATTGTAGTGACCATTGAAGGGGACGCAGAGCGATGTACGTACATAGGAGACGACCTAAGTGCAGAAGAAGAAGCAGAGCTTGTAGCTCTATTAAGGGAATATCGGGATGTGTTCGCATGGCACTATAGAGACTTGAAAGGAGTAGATCCAGAGATTTGCTCTCATACGATTCCGATGACCGCTGATGCCAAGCCCACCAAACAAAAGCCCTACACATATAATGACAATTATGCCGCCAAAATAAAAGAGGAAATTGACAGGCTGATTGAAGCCGGATTCATCTATGAGATTGAGCACACTGAATGGGTGTCCCCCATTGTAGTGGTGCCTAAGAAGAATGGGAAATTGCGAGTGTGCATTAACCTTAAAAAAGTCAATGCCGCTACGATCCGAGATAGTTATCCACTTCCAATCACCGAACATCTATTGGAGCATGTTGCAGGCAAGGAAGTTTACAGCTTCCTTGATGGATTTTTAGGTTACAACCAAGTAGCCATTGCTCCCGAAGATCAACACAAAACGGCCTTTGCCACAGAATGGGGAATCTTTGCATTTCGTGTGATGCCATTTGGGCTCACCAATGCACCTGCAACATTCCAAAGACTCATGTGTCATGTCTTCAAAGAGTTCTTGCGAAAGAGCTTAGAAGTATATGTGGATGATTTGTGCGCTCATTCCCAAGAGAGAAGTTACCACATCCCTGAGCTCAGGCAAATCTTCAACAAGTGTAGAGATTATCGAGTGTGTCTGAATCCAAAGAAATGTGTGTTTATGGTACGACAAGGTAAGATCTTAGGTCACATTGTTTCTAAGAATGGAATATCAACAGATGAAGACAAGGTAAGAGCAATAGCAGAATTGCCCAGACCAAGGAATGTTAAAGAGGTACAAGCCTTTATGGGCCATTGTGGATATTACCGTAGGTTTATCCACATGTATGCCATCATAGCTAAACCTCTTTATGGGTTGTTAACAAATTTTGAGTGGAGTGAGGGATGCGAGACTTCCTTCAACGAGCTGAAGAGACGTTTGTGCACAGCACCAATTTTGACTACTCCGGATTGGAGCAAACCCTTTCATGTCCATGTAGATGCCTCAAATCACGCAATCGGATGTGTGCTAGCACAACCCACAGGTGAAGGAAACCTAGATTTGCCGATAGCATATGCTAGTAGGCAATTAAACGCAGCTGAACGAAATTATACCACAACGGAGAGGGAAGGCCTAGGTATGGTATATGCTGTGAAGAAGTTTAGACACTATCTATTGGCCAATAAGTTCAAGTTTTTCACTGATCATCAAGCTTTACTATATTTGGTCAATAAACCTTGCAATACAGGCCGCTTAGTAAGATGGTTCCTCTTACTAATGGAATACGACTTTGAAGTTGTTGTCAGGAAAGGTAGAACCCATCTTAGGGCTGACCATCTTTCTCGCATCACTTCAGGAGAGCCACCGCAAGGAGTGTCTGATGAATTGCCCGATGCTTATCTGTTCAATTTAGAAGTTGTTCCTAAATGGGCAAATAAGTTGGTACCAGTCCTAACCTTCGGGCTTGCAAATAAGAATGTGAAAACAAGCAAAGAGGAAATTGTAAAATCACTAAAGTATCAAATATTGGCCGGAAGTATGTATAAGCAAGATGCCGAGGGCGTATTAGCTTGTTGTGTCGAGGACGATGAACATACTAGTTGGTTGCAACAAGCCCATGAGGGATTGCTAGGGAATCACTACTCTAAACAACGAACATTGCAGAATCTAAAACGCTTAGGAGTGTATTGGCCTAGCATGAACAAAGAAATACAAGAGTGGATCCAGAGTTGTCCAGAGTGCCAGGCGAGACCCCCAGTGGAGCATGCCACTCTTTATCACGTGTCATTAATCCCAGATTGGAGTGCTCCATTGGTCGAGTTCATGAGATCGGGAACATTACCCAATCAGGCTAGTCTTGCAAGAAAACGGAGCATGGAGCAAGAGGCTCAAGACTATGCCTTAGTTGGAGACAACCTATATCGAAGAGGCAAGGATGGTTACCTAAGACTGTGCGTTCATGAATCAGACTATTTAAAAGTCTTAGAAACGGCACACAGCGGTGCTGCAGGTGGGCACTTCGGGCCTGACAGAGTAATTAAGACCATTCTATTCTCGGGACTTTGGTGGCCCAATCTTCATATGGATGCACATACTTATGTGAAGAGTTGCGACACATGCCAACGTACCCAATATCCGATAAGAAAAGATGAAATGCCCTTAAGGCCAATGATGGGAGGACGTGCATTTTCAAAGTGGGGTATCGACTTTGTAGGTCCCATCAACCCCCCAGCTAGAAACTCCCATGCAGAATACATTATTGTAGCCACAGATTACCTTACAAAGTGGGTGGAAGTAAAAGCCACGACGAAGAATGATGCTCAAACGACGGCTAAATTCTTATTCGAAAATGTGTGCACTAGATATGGATTGCCTATAGAGTTAGTGAGCGATCGAGGCACTCATTTTCTAAACCAAGTCATTGAATATCTGTTGCAGGATTTTATGGTGATTCACAAGAAATCTGCACCATATCATCCTCAGGCCAATGGTCAGGCTGAAAGCACTAACAAGATACTTTGTACCGTACTGACGAAACTCGTGAACAATAAACGTTCAGATTGGGACAAACAGTTAAACCACGCTGTTTGGGCATATAGAGTGGCCTACAAGACCGTACTCAATGCAACTCCCTTTCAGATGGTTTTTGGTCAGAATGCAGTGCTTCCTTTGGACTTCTTGATACCGACCCTCAAGGTTGCACAAGAACATCAGTGGACCGGCCATGAATTATCAGCGAGAATAATGGACTTGGAACGATTAGGAGAAACCAGACTAAAGGCAACAGCGGGAATATACGCAGCGAAGAAGCGACAGAAAGCATATTTTGATGCACATGTGAAAGATAAAGGTTTGAAAGAAGGAGATTTAGTTCTAGTGTATACACTGAAACAGCACGCACGGAAGTTAGAAAAGCGAGGTTATGGACCTATGATCATTAACAGACTTTCGACAAGTGGAGCAGTACAGTTAGCCACCTTAGAAGGAGACATAATGCCTAATTACATTAGTGGCTGTAGAGTCAGGTTATATCAAGAACCTCTTACTGAGGATATGCTTAGACGGCTCACGTTGGCAAAGAAGCGTAAGGAGGAAGAAAATAGAATACGAGTCGAAGCTCAGGCAGAAGCCATAGAACGCATTAAGCGCATGAAGCTAAGAAGACAAGGACTAGGGAGAGAACATTATAACCATCTGGAAACAGCACCCAGACATCCCATGGCCATGTGTCAAGTAAAGTCAACCACTCAGCCTAGCATAGTGGACAGGAGACCATTTATTACAGTCAGGCTAGGGCACGGCAACCCTTGCCAAGAACTCAGGGCTTTAATTGACTCAGGTGCTGCGACTAGTGCGATTAGATGGTCCCGCTATAAGGATTCAGGAATAGAAATGCGGCCAATTGAGGCATACCTCATAGGCCTAGGAGGCATGGAAACCCCTTGCATGGGTGAGGTGGACCTTCCTATCCTCATAAAGGATGTGACCATGACGGCGAAGCTACTAGTGTGCCATGATGACGACCTGATAGAACCCCTAATCCTTGGCCAAGATTGGCTATACGACCACTCAGTGGACTTAAATCTTAGGCAAGGCTCCTTACAGATTGGAACCTTAGAGCAGAAGCGAGTGATACCGCTTGACTTCCCTAATGGCACTCCGATTGAGGTTTGTAACCCTAGACCCTATGAAATACATGCGACGGAAGACCGGAAGATCTTTAGTCGGACCAGTCACGTTACATCTACACCAACCCACTCGGGCTTGGCTATAGACAGTTGTCAATCAGAAGGACGACAGGAGATCTTCCCTGGGACTTCCTGCAAACTAGAAGAGGCAGCTACCCATCCGCAAGGGCAGATGGACACAATCAGCGATCAGGTGGGTTGCATCAGCGGCCAAATGAGCATGACACCCTGCGGTGCTCATCCTTCCAAACTTGTTGCGGACTGGCCTAGATTAAAGTTAAAGAACGAATCATTTCCTAATGGGCAGGTCTCGCAAGTGTTGGAACTCCCTTCTTTTCCAAAGCAGAGCGTCCATCCGACCTCTCAACCTCAACCACAACAGAGTCAACCACGACGAAGGAACCCAGACCGACGGCAGTATCATAAGACGCAACGAGGCAAGCAGTCTAGGCCAACCAAAGGAAGCGGCACCAGACAAATATGGGTGCCAAAAGGACAAAAAGCACCGAAGAACTCCAACAAAGCCAAGATCGACAAGCAAAAGGCAGGGCAGAAACAGAATCAGCATCCACCATCCCATCGACCTTCTTCTACAAGTCCGAGCATTCGACATATTTGGATCGCCAAGAAATATCTTACCCATAGACCCACACCCACGCAGATTTGGGTGCCCAAAAGGTCCCAAATACATCGCACTCCCATCCAGAAACCTTTACCTATCTTTAGCTCTAAGAGCTACGACTCCTCTATCCAAGCATGGAGAATTAAACCGTGTACTAAACCCCCTGACCCTATTCTGTAAATCCGTCCACACTAACACAGGAGCATTCCGAGCCCACTGCATAACCAAAGTATGCATCTAGGCTGACACTGACCTGTAATCACCACTCACACCTATCATAAACACTTCACCACTAACCACTGACCTCCGGGATTGTCATGTTAGTATTGTGAAGGGAACACCATTACATCTTGTTTCCTATGCAACACTAATGTGCCTTTCTTCTTCCAGCAGATAAGCACCCTACTCTCATGGCAACAGCGGCAGGCACAAGCTCTCAGGCAGGTGCCCATGCTCCAATCAATTGGGATGCCATGCCAGTGGAAGCTCCACCAACAGCTCGACCGGAAGAATTCTTGAATGTGCGAAGGATTCCTATTCCAGATCCACCCAGTGGACTAACCGAAAGAGTAAAAGGGCACTCCCATTGGTTCAATGAAATGCCAGGAGATTTGGGAGACGCAGACCACATCTGGGAGTCCAAGATGGAGTGTGGAGGGGTTTGGTGGACCTTCCAATTCTTTTCAAGAGAATTTGAGACCTTACAGAATGCAGCTCCACTTCAAGATATCTGGCAAAAGGCAAGACTACAAGCTTACTTCAGTGCAGCTCTACCCAAACCCGACTTCCTCAGGTGCTACTACTTGATCGCTACGCTGAAACCTACCGGGGATAAAGATCATTCAGGCACATTCTGGGTGCCCTCCTTATCCAATCTGGAGGAGATGAGGAAGTTTGAATTAAATGTAACGTTAATCAGGGAAGCACTTCAAATGTATGGCACTCATGTGCCCTCAGATCGCGACCCCTTGATACCAGAATCAATGAAAAGCAATAGAGTCAAGAAGCTCAAAGAAATGTGCGCCCTCACCCCCAACATCGCCATACCTCTGCGCATGTGCCTCCAGCACTTCGCATTTCCCGCTCAGGACCGTTTCACTCAGCCTCACAAGAAGATATGGTACGGGCTATATTTAGCAGAGACCGAAAGCTTGCCCATTAAGATGCCGGTATGGATCTTAGATCAAGTGTATGAGGCAGGCAAGCGGGGAGTGAGGAAGCCCACTTTACATGGTTGTTGTGCGCTGACAAGAATCATCTACAGATGTCTTGCATATGACGTGCCAGTTGCCCGAGCCCTAAAGTATGCACACCTGGAGCTGTTCAAAGGGCGAAAGTCAGGGAGTCAGCCTGCAAAAAGAATGCGTGGATCCCTTTCACAGGTCCTGATCCCTCCAGAAGCCACCGCCGAAGTCTCCACTAGAGAGGAAGCCCAAGTGGCACCTTTCACAATCCATCTCCAAGAGTCTCAACCAAGAGAGGTGGTACAGCCCACTCCTTCTGCCCCTCCACTACCTACCGATGCAGAATTTGCAGCTATGGCCACCTTCACCGAGGACCCAAACTTTGATTTTGAAACATTCCTGCAGACGGCCCATCTATCAGACAGTGAAGGTTGCCCTGACAATGTCAATCCGGGGACATCAGCCCAAAGAGAACATGCACGAGGCGAGACAAGCAGTGTACAGGAGATAGGAGTGGCACAACTTCCTCAGAGACTAAGCACACAAGCTCAGGAGAAGGCACCAAGAGATGACCCAGAAGAGAGTGAAGGCGAAGCCCCTGCATATACGGCACAGCTCAAACGACTATACCGAACAATCAAGCAGGTGCAACGACGCCATAAAATGTCAGAAGAAGCAAATAGGGCCCTAGTAAACCAGATGCTGCAGTCGGAGAATATCGACCCCCATTTTGTAGAATCGCTAAATCTTTTGGCGGACACCTGTGGCATCAGTGAAGCGATGAGAACCTTAGTCTATCGAGAGAACCCTACTTATGATCAAAGAAGAATTGATACACGGCCTCGACAAGGAAAGATGATTCAGATGGAAGTATCTACCGCGTTAGCTACGTCCACGTCAGAAGATGTTCACATGATTAGCCCTAGGCCCAATGATGAACCGGAGGAAATTACGCATGCACCATCCCCCCCATCATCTCCTATCCCACCCTCAGAACCTCTCTCCACGTGTCTTTCTACACAACCAATATCCTCCTATAGTGAGACCATTGTACACACCCCCGTTTCCACTTTCCTTCCTTCACCCTCATCCATCTCTGTCACCCAAATTTTTTAACCCCAACTAGGTCCCCCTTCCTTCCTCCCTGCCTTTGGACAACCATCTGTCACTAGTCAGACTCTTTCCCTTCCTTTACCCTCCACCCCTCCATTTCCTCCCTCCCAAACTCTACCTACCCCGTCCCTTGTAACTGCCTCGGGCACCACACTAATCACCCAACCCTCCTTCTGGACCCAACTTGTAAACATTCTTCAACAGGTTGATAAACATAATAAAAAGTCCCTTCCCCAAATCCACTCCCCCACATTCATGGCCACCACTATCACACCACCCACCATCCCGGTGTTCACATTTCACGACTCACACTCTCTCATGTCCGACCCCATGGACATCTCACCATCCGCTGGATCACCCACCACCACTGTTCTCACAACACCATCACAGGTTATTACACTCACATCACCACTTCCACACACGGTAGGCACAACATCCACCTTTCCCATTCCCACTTCCCAACCCCCTGCATCTCCCATCCTTACCCCTGCATCCACCTCATTTAGTCTTGCACTCGACACCATGCTCGAAGCTGCCACTCAGCTTAAGCAGGAATATAAATTATTGGAAGAAAATAACAAGGAGCTTTGCACCCTCTCAGCAACACTCCAAGAGCGTATCAATGCTTTGGAGTCCAGTCATACGGAGTCACAAAGCAAAATATCCGCCCTCGAACATGCAAATGCGCAACTCGAAGCGAGGCATATGGAAGAGAGCAAAGCCATGGAGGAACAGCTGCGAGATCAAATGGGCTGCAATGCAAGGCTTCAACGAAACATGGCCTTGCTACGACGACATCTGGCGGCAGCTCAAGAAGAGAACAGACGGCTTCAACAACAAAACCAAGAGAACCTCGAGGCTGCCATGGAGAACACCCCGGGAGCACCCATAGACCCGGCTAAATTTCAAGCTGTTCCCTCAGAAAGCATACAACAGATCTTGGAAACTTATGCCAATCTTTTAGAAGCACATGATCAGCTTGCCGACCAACTGAAGGACCTACAGAGACCCCAAGAGTCTACACCACACCAACGGGAACCTAAAGAGATGATCGACGCTGCTACTTCACCTGAACCTGAACATTCAACGACCAATGACGTACTGGAGTTACGGCAACAGATTGCAGAATTAAAATTGAAGTTGATGCAGTACGAGCGACCTCCTTCCCCACCAGAGCAACCGTTAGAAGAAGAAGCAGTTATTATTCCAGTGGAGGAAGCATTCGACGACACCTACGAGCCTCAACCATTCCCAGGAGGACGCGTCATAGAAGAAGGTCAAGATACCTATGAGGAACCCCCATCAGCATGGATGAAACAGGTAGAGGAAATGGGGAAAACTCATCAGGAACGGATATCCACTCAGATGCTGGCAATGAAGGCCATTGAGGACACCATCCTTCACTCAGAGTACTTCAGGCACATTGCCTCTAGACGCCTTATCACTAGCTCAGAATTACAATACAAGCCCTATTTTGTATTGTTGGCCGACTACAACGCAGAAATCAAAAGAGTCACCAATAAGTGCCCAACATTTGCCACACAGTTCGAACCAAAAGATATACCAGAAGCGACACGAAAAGGGGCCATATTCCAACCAACTTGGAGGCAGAAGTTACTCGAAACTTACCCAGAAATGCTTAGAACATGGGATCACGCCCCCATGCATTTGAAGTACAATCCGTGTTTTGGGCCAGTGCAAAGACGAAGATCATGGAAAGCTTTTGCAATCAAGGTTCAGAATAACGCGAACTGTAAAGAATGGCTCAATTACCCCGCCATCGCCCCCCCAACCGGTACTCCCACAGTGTCATACATGATTGCAACCATCAGACATTGGATACCACGTCTCCACCCCATGCCAGATGTCGCTGCCCAGATGATGCTCAAGATCTTCGATATGATGCAGGTCGTATTCAAAACTTTTCGCAATGTATGCCGTATGCAACCTCCTATTCCCGGGTTTATTAATGGTAACTACGACCTGCTATATGATATGAGCACAACCCCGAGCATACGAGTGGCTTACGCATGGCATGCACGCATAAGATATCTCCCTGCCTGCTACAAGCAAACATTCGACGATATGTTCACCACGGGCTTTTGGGAAGCACATTCAGAGGTATTCGCGCCACGGCCCACGCATTTACTCCACCTCTTTGCATGCGAGCAAACAATGCATTCCGAGCTTTACACGATGCCACAACCTGACATGCCTGGTACAGTTGATTGGGAGGCTTTGCAACGAGACCTGATCAGAGGTTTAAGAATCAAAGAACAAGAATTGGCAACCGACCTCCTGCAGAAGTACATTGATCAAACTGTGGAACAGAGGTCTGTCAGAGGCGACAGACCCTAGGGGGGGGAGAGTGTTGACAGTATACGGGACGAAGCAAGTACGGACACACATGCAGATCTAGCACTAAGGCAACCCTTCATTTTTTTCAAAACCCTTACATCATTTTAAAGTGATTCTCATCACTAAAAACCCCTGTAAATACCATTTTCACCTTTTTGTAGCTCCATTTTGTACAAGCCGAGGAGTCCTTGAGCTTGAGGAGCCTTAGAAGTAGTTGCCTGCCAATTTTCATAATTTTTAGATCTCGTTTGAGCCCTCAAATAAGCCCTGGAACCTAATTTTTAACTAGGCCGGACACTAGGTCTGGACAGGGCCAAAGCTAGTCAAAAACTATAAATAGAGCTAGAGAGCTCATTTTTGGGGCTAGCTTCTTGTAGTTTGAGCTTGTATGAGAACTTTCTTGCAATAGAAGTGATTCCATTGTCTTACTCTCTTTTGTTCTTGCCGTGTGTGCGCGTGTGCGTGTATGTGTGTGCATGCTTGTGTGCTTCTCACTCACGCACTTGTGCCTCCACTTGCTCGTGGTCTTCATACCATCCTCACGTCTTCCCGGATTGACATTAAAGGAGGTGCTACTCATCACTGAGCTACAGGGTCCATGATGATTGGCTCTAGATCGGAGTCACTCGCATCCTCAAATGCATCAAGGATAGGTTTGCATTCTTCTAAAACTGCATCTCCCATGATTGGCTCTATTGAAAAGACTGAAATGTCATAGCCATCCTCATCACAGTGAGGTGTCCACTGCTCTTCATTGATGGCTCCATCCATTGTTGCTAGGATTTCTGCCCAGCCATGGGGTTCAAATTCCTCATCAGGAAAGACTACAGGTGCATAGGCTGGGTCTTGAATTGATCTATGGTTTTCTTTTGCACCTACCTCTCTGGCTTTCTCTCTCTTCTCTTCTTCTACTGCTACCTTACACATCCATAAGTGGGTGTCTTCATGCATCCACGAGGATCCGGATCCTATGGAATGCACAGACTCAGTCTCATCTTTGGCTCTATGGATGGGATTCCATTGAATAGGCGGTACGTCTCTGTGAGAGTAATCCTTAAGATTGACTTTGGTTGTAACACCTAGATGTTGCAAATACAAGGAATTGGTTCCCCAATCCTGGACTACTTGCAATTGCCGCATAAATGGCCTTCCCAAAATCATCTCGTAGGCTTGGTTTTTGCTAAAGTCGCATATAGCAAAAGTATGCTCAAACTCAACCCCACATGTAGTGAGAGTTATTCCTTCTAGCAATCCTAAGGGCCTTTCAATATGACCATCGGCCATCTGCAACTTCATTCTTGTTGGTCGGAGTGCTGGCTTGCCCCAACGCTTCCAAAGGGAAGTTGTAGCAATTGCAACTCCTGCACCAGAGTCCAAAATCGCCTTGGTTGTGTAACCCTGATGGGTAACTGGGAGATAGGTATTTCCTTCTTCTCCTTCACTCATGTCTCCTATCTTATCCAATGGTATTTCAGGCACTGTTCTAAAAGATCCTACTTGGGAGCGCGATTTCGCTATGTCTGGCACTTGTTTGGCTACATGTTTCCACACTTCTGGCTTAACTTTGAGTAGCTCTTCTAAAGTGAGATTGCACTGCACTTTAGTGTTCTTTACTACCTCTGTATTCCTAGGTATGATAGAAGCTTCATTTCTTATCATGATTGTGGGTGCTCTCAGACAAGTAGACTTGGTTTCCCATGGGCCTGTGAAATGTGGTAATTCTTGTAGAGAATTAGACTCAAAGTCTAATCTCTCTTGAGAGTGGGTGCTCTCATGCTCCTCATAGATGGATGGGATGTCCTGTGGGAATTGATCGTGTGCATCATCCACAAGTTCAATGGGAGGGGGGACTTCACTTTCTTTTGCCCATTTGTCTTCTTGAATCTCTCGTAGGAATTCTGGTATGAAACGATTCATAGAAGATGATGTGTCTGGCTCCGTAGAGTTAGGCACGTAGGCTTCCTGGGGAGGTAGGCTCACGTTCTCACTTGCCTTGCCCTTATTTTGAGAGGCGGGTTCCTTTTCTGATTGTGCAATTAGCCTCTCTATTCGTTCTAGTAGTCCATCAAAGTGTAACTGCATCTTAGCTGAACTAGAGATGTTAAAGAGGCGACTGGCTTCAAACATAGTCTGAGCCAATTCCACCATCTTAGCACAAATTTTGGTTCGTTCTAGCTCTAGTTCTGCACTAGGGTAACACTTTTCATGATCAGTTACGTTTGGCCCTTCTTGGATTCTGGCCTGATATGCTCTAAGCATCATGTTTAGGTCCTCGGGAGTGGGATCGGCTAGGACGGATCCTACTCTGGGTGGTGGGTGGGTTAAGGGTGGTGTATTGAAAGGTTGGGGAATGGAAGAAGGTGGATTGGCGGGTAAAGGGAGAGGTGGTGGAGGGATGGTGTGAGAGTGGTTTTGAGATGCGAGTTCACTTATCTTTGCTTTGGTTTCTCTCAAGCTTCCTTCAAGTTCACTCATCTTTTTTGCCCATTGCCTTTTCATTCTTTCACGACTATCCTTCCAGGCTCTAGTCCTCTTTTTGGTTATGCTCTCTGTTTCACTCACCTCGGGGCTCTTTTCCTGACCAACACCTTGGTTTTGTTGTAGTGCTTGAGCTCTTGTGATCACTTGCACAGGTGCAGTGGAAGTCACACTCCCTGTGGAGTCGACAACTAACCCAACAACTTGATAGGAGTGATTTTAGGCATGTTATTAGGGTTCTTTGGGCAATCTCGTAGGAGATGCTCTTTCCCGCAGTCTTGACAGAAACCCTGAATTGTTACTGGTTGAGGTTGTGTAGGGGCAGGTAGTGGACAATCACGTATAAGGTGATCTCCCTGACATCTGAAGCATGGTCCTCTAGGAAATGGGGGTCGTACCTGCCTAGGTTGAGGTCTAGAGTTGGGGTTTGCGTACATGACATTGGCATACTCAGGCTCCCCACTATTTTCACTTGGGTCCTCATAATAGTATGACTCATTATGCTCGGGTGACTGCATGTAGTAAGCCTGTGGGCTATCAATATGTGTGGAGTCAAAACTATGGTCACTTGGATCACTGTCTGATAGCAATGGGGTGACTGGGACTATGGCTTTGTTCGGATTTTCTTCAGCAGATGCATATTTCACTGGGATCACATTGGTTGGAGCAGGGGGTTGCTGCACCAGGACTGGTTGAGGTCTCTGCTGCCCTTGATAAGGTGGCTGATAAGTTTGCTGTGGTCTGTTGTATTGTTGTGGTGGGTACTGATTCTGGTATCTACCCTGTTGTGGATATGGCTGAGGGTAATTTTGCCTAACAGTTTGTTTGTTATATGGGCAGTCTTGTGCAGTGTGGTTGGTGTACCTACGCTCTATGGTGCAGTACTAGCTACTAGGATTCGCCTGGGGTTGGGCCATAATGGGACATACATTTGCCATATGGTCACCGCCACAAGTGTAACACCGCTTAACTGGGGCAAATCTCGGAATTTGTTTGCTAGAGACACCTAGTTTTTGAGCTACCTTCTCTGCAAGTTCCTCAATGGATGTGGATTGACCACATGTGAGGCTACTAGAGCTATCGGAATCCTTATAGATTTTTGATAGTTCTAATTCCTCACCTAGATTGTCCTCAATGTCTATGCACATGCGCACGCACTCTTCTATCGTTCTGGGGTCCTTTAGATACACATATGACCTGAGCTTGGTGCTCAACAATCCATCTAAGAACAAGGCCACTTGTTTGGCTGGTGTGGGTAACTCCGGCATCGGGCATCTCTCCAGGTACTGCCTAAATCTTCTTCCAGCTAGTCTGACCGTCTCTTGAGGTGTTTGTTTGAAGCTATGAATTAGTGAGGAAGTGTTGTGACTGATTCCACTCTTAGAAAACTCAATGATAAATGCCTCTAAGAGCTGGTCTATGTTTCTGAAATGCCTCTCGTTCAGTGGTTGAAACCAGGTAAGGGCAGTGTTCCTAAGGGTTAGACCAAAAGCATTATATTGTGTGAATAGGTCCTCTACCTATTCAGCTTTCAATACTTGTCGAAATTCTGCCACATGGTCATAAGGGTCTCTAGTGCCATCAAAGTAATTCTTCATGGACTTCACCAGTTGAGTTGGTCGCAGGGTCCTAGTGTGTTCTCTCGGCCTTGGCAAAGGAAAATCGTCAGCATTCCTTTGATTCCATGGGGTTCTATGTCTCTCAGGTTCCACTCTATTCCTTTCCATTCCCGTTCTTTCTCTTCCCAGGGAGTTGGCAAAACTTACCTCAGGTTTGTCTCTACTTCTATCTCTTTGAGCTCCATGAGCTTGGGAGGTCCCAGCTCCTTGGTGACTGTATGACACATTAGTCCGAGGTTGGGGAAAAACAAATTCACCCTTCCATGTGTAGGCATGTCTGCCATGCTCGGTGACCACGAAGATCCTCTCTGATGTATTGTCTAAGTAGGTTACTTTGCCTGGGCTATCAGGGTCTTTAAACTCATAGATTGTGAGGGCACTCACTTCCTGAGGTTGAGCAGATTTATATCTCCAAAAAGCCTCATCGGTTTCTCGATTTAAAAGCAGATCTATGCTTTTATTGTCCTGTGGAATCCACTCTGGAGTCATGATTTTGGTCAAGACAGATTTACCCCGGGGAGTTCCCGGCTCTTTCTCTAAATTTCCTTGTTCTATATCACCCATATCGGTTTCTGCAATCACATTTCCAAACTCATCAGTTCTATCAGGAAGAGTGGTGACTACATATATAGTCCCTTCTTTATCTAGGTATGCTCCATTCTCAAACTTCACTACCGGGTGTTCTAGTCCATGGGGTTGATCGGGGTTCTTCATCTGGACCACAGATCTTCTCAGTCCATCTTCGTAGATGTGAGCACCTAGACGATTCGTCCTGATGTATTCCAATTGAGTCTTGTAAGGTCCCTATAGCTTTTCTAGATAAGCCACCCCTGAACTACCTACTGGTCTTTCCATGTGATAGGACATCTCAGAATCACTTGTTTCTGATCTGGGAGTGTATGGGTAATCACTCAACTGCTGGGCCCAAGACCTGGCAGTGTGATTGACACTTGCTTCAGAAGATCTGAGGCTTTGTCTGTCTTGGCCTAAGTGCCTGCTTGATCTAAGGTTCATATGCCTGGTTTATCTACCCCCTTGGACCCCAGCACACTCTCGTTGCAGGTTAATTTGCACCAATCACTTTGTTCTTTTGGGTTGAATATTATGTTTATGATCTTGTCTGAAATCGCCTCGTCAGGAGTACTTAAGTGAATTTCGCACTTGATAAGTGATCGACTCCAGTTTACCTTTTGTCCCTTAGGGTTTTCGGACTTAAGACCTACTTACTTCTTGCACTTGGTTGATTAATTCTCTTGGACTTGATTCGTGCCTAACGTTGCCCTAATTAATTACCACACCTAAGTCGTACTTAGCCTAGGCTAGGAATTGACAAAGGAGGGTTGAGAGATCTTCCAACCTCAATTAGCTGGTTGACCAGACTGCTACACAAGCCCAGGAAGCCTTCTCCCAAGCTTGGTACTCACCCTTGCTAGCTTGCTTTGGATTGCCTTGAGTGAACACAATGTTTCTGCAAAAGCTCACCAGTCAATATAGCTCTATTACCACAAGTAATTGAAAGACACACATCAATATTTTCAGTCCCCCCTGGAGTAACTCACTGTACCCCCTCAATCTTAGGACCACCTAGTCTCACCTAAAGGCCAACTTGAAAATACATGTTCTAAAACTCCACGTATGATTCTACAAAAAACCAGTCGAGGTCCACATAGGATTTTCAACAAGCTTTCCAACGAGACCAAAATCTCATCAATCGGAGTTCGTATGGTGAAGTTATGACCATTCAAGCACTTAGGGGTCCAAACAGGCTCTCTGGGTTCAGGGAATTCCTCCCTGGTTTCTAGGTTTGCCCACTCCTAAGGCTCGCATATCCTCCCAATGTGTCCAAGATTAAACCCAAAGATACCTCAATTCAGTCAATTAATTTACTCTAAATTTTCATGCGTTAAGCCCATGTATCACGATAGGTCGGGTCGAAGTGTCGTGATACTCCGAGGTGTCGAGATAGCTCGTGAGGTGTCGCGATACTCCCAAGTGTCGCGATAGGTCGTGAGGTGTCGCGATAGCTGGTGAGGTGTCGCGATACTCCCAAGTGTCGCGATAGGTCATGAGGTGTCGCGATAGCTCGTGAGGTGTCACGATAGGTCGTGAGGTGTCGCGATACTCCCAAGTGTCGCGATAGGTCGTGAGGTGTCGCGATAGCTCGTGAGGTGTCGCGATAGGTCGTGAGGTGTCGCGATAGCTCGTCAGGTGTCGTGATAGCTCGTGAGGTGTTGCGATACTCCCAAGTGTCGCGATAGGTCGTGAGGTGTCGCGAGAGCTCGTGAGGTGTCGCGATACTCCCAAGTGTCGCGATAGGTCGTGAGGTGTCGCGATAGGTCGTGAGGTGTCGCGATAGCTCGGGATATGGTGAATTTTTCTGTTCTGTCTAGTGATCCTGAGAGCTCTAGGCCTGCGTAGTGTCGTGGTGCACTCAGAATCGTGATTGGGTGAAGTTTTCGGAGTGTCGCGATAGCTCGAGCTTGACGCCTCGGGACCTGTGCAGAGGAAATCCGTGCCTGCTGAGCTTGCTGGAGATGATGATGAAGCTGAAGCCTGCAAGAAACATGCAAAAACACACAAAAACAAGCACACACACTCGCTCTCTCTCAAACTCGCACCCAACAAATGAGGGGAATGACAAGGAAGAGGGAATATGTAGTGGAGAAGGAGGTGGAGGTGGAGATGGAGAAGGAGGTGAAGATGGAGATGGAGATGGAGATGGAGAAAAATCAGAAATTTACCGACTACTTACCATTCCAACGCGTCCTCTCTACGTCTTACCATCACACGCTCGTCCTCAAAGCTCGAATCCCCGGCAACGGCGCCAAAATTTGGTGTAGCTCAGTGATGAGTAGCACCTCCTTTAATGTCAATCCGGGAAGACATGAGGATGGTATGAAGACCTCGAGCAAGTGAAGGCACAAATGTGTGAGTGAGAAGCACACTAACATGCACACACATACACACACGCGCACACACAGCAAGAACAAAGAGAGTAAGACAATGGAATCACTTCTATTGCAACAAAGTTCTCATACAAGCTCAAAACTACAAGAAGCTCTTCAAAAATGAGCTCTCTACCTCTATTTATAGTTTTTGACTAGCTTTGGCCCTATCCAGACCTAGTGTCCGGCCTAGTTAAAAATTAGCTTCCAGGGCTTATTTGAGGGCTCAAACGAGATCTAAAAAATACAAAAATTGATAGGCAACTACTTCTAAAGCTCCTCAAGCTCGAGGACTCCTCGGCTTGTACAAAATGGAGCTACAAAAAGGTGAAAATGGTATTTACAGGGGTTTTTAGTGATGAGAATCACTTTAAAATGATGTAAGGGTTTGGGAAAAAAATGAAGGGTTGCCTTAGTGCTAGATCTGCATGTGTGTCCGTACTTGCTTCTTCCCGTATACTATCAACACAAGTGAAGGCACAAGTGTGTGAGTGAAAGCACACCAACATGCACACACATACATACACACGCACACAAGGCAAGATCAAAGAGAGGAACAATGGAAAGCTTCGATTGCAAAAGAGTTCTTTTACAAAAGCTCTATTCTCTAACAAGCTAACCTAAAAAATGAGCTCTGTAGCTCTTTTTATAGTTTTTTGATTAGTTTTGGCCCTATCCAGACCTAGTGTCCGGCCTAGTTAAAAATTAGGTTCCAGGGCTTATTTGAGGGCTCAAATGAAGTCTAAAAATTATGAAAATTGGTAGGATGATATTTCTAATACTCCTCAAGCTCAAGGACTCCTCGGCTTGAACAAAATGGAGTTACAAAAATATAAAATGGTATTTACAATGGTTTTTAGTGATGAAATCACTATTTTTATAAGGATTTCTTCTGAAAATTTGACATACACTTCTTGGAGCTCCCTACTTGCTCCTTCTTCTTGTGTGTCCACCTCTTTGATGTGCTCCTGTGCTTTGTCCTTGACCTCCAGCTTCAACAATATGTGTATGTGTATGTATAAGTATATGTATATGTATATGTATATGTATATGTGCATGTGTATGTATATGTATTTGTATAAGTATGTGTATTTTTATATGTATATGTATATGTATACATATATGTATGTGTATATGTATATGTATATTTATATGTATATGTACATGTATATGTATATGTATATGTACATGTATATGTATATGTATATGTGTATATATATGTATATATATATATACATATATATATATATATATATATATATATATATATATATATATATATATATATATATATATATATATATATATATATATATATATATATATATATATATATATATATATATATATATATATATATATATATATATATATATATATATGTATGTATGTGTGTGTGTATGTATGTATGTATACGTATATGTTTATGCATATGCATATGTATATGTATATGTATTTGTACATGTATATGTATATGTATATGTATATGTATATGATTTGTATATGTATATGAATCTTCATATGCATATGCATATAGACATGTATATGTATATATACATGTATATGTGTATGTATATTTATATGTATATGTATATGTGCACACACACACACGCACACACACACACACACACACACACACACACACATATATATATATATATATATATATATATATATATATATATATATATATATATATATATATATATATATATATATATATATATATATACATGTGTGTGTGTCTATATGTATAAATATGTATATGTATCTGTATGTGTATGCATATGTATATGTTATGTTTATGTATATGTATATGTATATGTTTATGTACATGCATATGTATATGTATTTTTATATGTATATGTATATGTCTATGTATATGTATATATATATATATATATGTATATGTATATGTACATGTATAAGTACATGCATATGTATATGTATATGTATACGGTGTCGGGGAGTGAAGGAGGTCTAAGGAAGGGAGGACGACACGGGGTTGGATCAGGCTCGGCTGGGTGCATCGTCCCCCTTGTCCGGCAAGCGGCATCTGCACGCTGGATGTCTCGTCCGTGGTATGTTGGTCATCATCTCGTGGTCCTGTGCCTCGGAAGAGAAAGGCTCGATCGCATAGGAATGAATTCGTAGGGCGTATGCGTCACGAGTGCAGAATGAAAAATACAATGCTAAAATCAAAATCAACTGTACTCGATGTCCCAAGTTAACCAACTCTGCTCAATGATACAATGAGTATACTACTAATGTCGTCCAATAAATCTCAATAATACAACGAATCCACCTACAGTGGGAATCAGTGATTGTTACACTTATGTGTTCCTCGAGTAGCTTTGATGTGAACCTTTTCCCTATACATGGGCATTTTTTACTCTAGTGCTGGCTAGAGGTTTTTTCCCCATGTTACCACATACTTGATACTCTCATATGTGGTGGTACTTTGTACTTAGGGATATTATTCAGCTCTTACTTCACTTCAGTTCATTGATCAATAGAGAGAGCTATTCCAGCCATCGTCTTCTCCGTGTGTCTTGCTGCATTTGTGCTCCTTGTGTGTGATTCTTGTGTGTATCTCACACTTCTACACACACCCAACAGTGGTATCAGAGTAGGTTCAGCTTCTTCTCAAGTTTTGGTTTTTCGCGTCGCAGCGCACGCGCACTTTAACAGTGCAAATCGACTTCGAAACATAGAACTGTGAATTTCAGCAGGCTGGAAACATTTCCACCAGGCGCGCTAGGGTTTTACCCCCATTTCGAAGCCATTCGTGCAATGAGAATCGCCATCAGAGTGACGGTTTGTGAGCTAAAATTTCAGCACTCATTTCAGCTTTTGTCGAAGTGAAGATTTTGTCATATTCTTGTTCCTTAGTGAAATGGCGGGCAGCAATGACTTGTTTGGCATGCTTCAAGCTGAAGATAAACTTGATGGGACCAACTATCCGATGTGGTCTTACATGATGAAGCATGTTCTTGTTGCAAAACAACTTTGGAACATAGTGGTGGATGTAGATCGAAGACCGGCAGGTGCTTCTACTTCACAGTCTACTGTCATAGATGGAGCTTCTTCTTCGAGTACAGTGGTTTCTCCTTCTCCACCTACACAGGAGCAGCTTAGATGGGATGGAAAAGATGCTCAAGCTCATGCTTTGATTGCGCTTTCAGTGAAGCGTCATATAGTTCCACACATTCGGTCATGTTCTACATCGAGACAGGCATGGGACACTCTTGCTTCTTTGTATGCCGTGCGTAATGAAGCACGTGTTGCATACTTGAGGAAGCAACTTGAAGATGTATGTATGGCTGAAAATGAGTCAGTGGATGTGTATGTGACATGCATCAAGGACTTGAAAGAGCAATTGGCAAACATAGATGAGATCATTCCGGATGCATCACTCATTTCTACATTGTTGAAAGGATTACCAGAATCTTTTCAAAGCTTTGCTACTACACTCCGTTTGGTTGCAAAAGGAAATCCTAATATGTATGCATTTGATGAGGTTGTGTCTCTTCTTTCGCAAGAAGAGCAATCTAGAGTGAATAGGAGTGGTTTGATTGAGGGAACACAAGCACTTGCTATCTCACAAAAGGGAAAAAGCAAGTATGGTTCAGCTTTTGGTTCATCAAAACCAAAGCCTCAAGCTTCCTCTTCCACTCATTCCTCTAATGATGGTGATTTGCAAAAGAAGAAGAGATGCAAATATTGCCGGAAGGCTGGTCATACTATTGATGAGTGTAGAAAGCTTGCTAAACGCAATGAAAAGAAGAAGGGATCGGGCATGTCTATTGCTGAAAATTCAGCAAATGCAAAGAATGATGAAGCTAACATGGCTCAAGATTTTTGGGCATGTGTTGTTACATGTCATTATGATGCTTCTTTACATTCTAAATGTATGGTTGTGAGTGAAGCTGATTCGGATTGGTTCTTTGATAGTGGTGCTTCAAAGCACATAACATCATGCAAAAGATTCTTTGCCTCTTTGAAAGATGCGCCTAAAGGAGGACATGTGGTGTGTGCAAACAATGCCTCTTATCCTATCATTGGAGTAGGAGAAATTGAGTTTACGGCTGCAAATGGAGGTGTGATTCTCTTGAAAAATGCATTGTATGTGCCCAGTATCAAGAAGAACTTAATTTCAGTTCCGTTGATTGCCAAAAATGGACTTCATGTACACTTTGTTGATGATAAGTGTATGGTTCATGATTTCAGCAATGGCGATGTTATCGTGATGTCTGGTACATTATGTAATGGTTTGTATCCCATGGATACGTACAAGAGGGCTGCCTCGAATGCCTTAGTTGCTCATACTTCTTCCATGGCTGAAATGGAGCTTTGGCATGCTCGTTTTGGTCATTTAAACTTCAATAGTTTGCTCTACTTGCAAAAGAAGGACATGGTTATTGGCTTGCCTACACTTGAGTCCATTGAAAAGCATGCATGTGAAGGTTGCATTCTTGGAAAAATGCATTGTGCTTCTTTTCCAAAAGATAGTCACACACACACTACAAGAAAATTGCAACTTGTTCATAGTGATGTATGTGGTCCGGTCAAGACTCCATCTTTTGGGAAGCATGTATATTTTGTTACCTTCATTGATGATGCTACTCGCCATACATGGGTGTATCCTATGAAAGCAAAGAATGAGGTATTTTCTTGCTTCAAAGCATTTTTAGCTATGGCTGAAAATTTTTCTTCACAAAAGCTTTTGACTCTACGCACGGATCGTGGTGGTGAATACATGTCACATGAGTTTAATGCTTTTCTTCGTGAAAGAGGTATTTCACACCAATGTACGGTGCCATATACACCTCAACAAAATGGTGTTGCCGAGCGTAAAAATAGAACTTGAAATGGCACGATGTATGGTTAAAGGAAAGCATCTTCCTCATAAGTTTTGGATGGAAGCGGTCATGTGTGCAAACTATGTGTTGAATCGCTGCCCTACAAAAGCATTGAGAGTCATCACTCCTGATGAGGCTTGGAATGGTCATAAGCCTATGGTTAGTCATATGCGTGTGTTTGGTTGTTTGGCATATGCTCTTGTGCCATCACAACAACGTCACAAACTTGATGACAAGGCAAAGAAATGTATATTTGTTGGTTATAGTGCTGAAAGTAAGGGATATCGGTTGTACCATCCATTGACAAACACAATTATTGTGAGTCGAGATGTGGTTTTTGCTAAAAATTCAGTTTTCCCTCTACTTGAATGCAAAAAACTGCCAACAGTTAGCTCACAAGATGTGTTCGATACACTCATGCCCTTGTTCCAAAATGGTGCGCTTGACTATGGCCATGTAGACCATCCAACTGAGGCTCAAAGGGCTGAAAAATTCCAGCCAAATAGGGCTAAAAATGCAGAGAATTTCTAGCCAAATATGGCTGAAAAAATTCAGCCAAAAAGTGTCAAAACTGTTGGAAATTTCCAGCCACATATGGCTGAACATTTGCGTCAAAATATGGCTGAAACTGAGCATGAAATTCAGCCCATGCATGATGTACATATTGAAGATGTTTTACATAATGAACGCATGTCTATCAAGAGTGCACAATCTATGCCAAAATGGCTGAAACAAATTTTGCAGGACATCAAATTGAGTGCACCTTTACTTGGTAGAACAAGATCAAGCTCTCATCATGCATCAAATAATTTTGTGGATTATTCTCTTATTGCTACAGCATGTAATGAAGAGCCACTTTCTTTTGAAGATGCATGTGATGATCCACAATGGATGAGTGCTATGCAATCAGAAATGGATTCCATACATAGTAATGGTACTTGGGAGTTATGTGAATTGCCAAAAGGAAAGAATGCCATTGGTACAAAGTGGGTTTACAAGATTAAGAGAAAATCTGATGGTAGCATTGATCGCTACAAAGCTAGATTGGTTGCCAAAGGATATGCGCAACAATATGGCATTGACTATGAGGAAACTTTTGCACCTACTTCACGCATGACTACCATTCGTACTGTGGTTGCATTGGCTGCCCATCGAGGTTGGAAAGTGCATCAATTGGATATAAAAATAGCCTTCTTGAATGGTGATTTGCAAGAAGAGGTCTATGTGAAGCAACCTCCTGGATTTGCTATGAAAGGGAAAGAGCATATGGTTTGTCGCTTGCATAAAGCCTTGTATGGTCTCAAGCAAGCTCCACGTGCATGGTATGACAAAATAGATAAGCACTTGATTGCTCTTGGCTTCACATGTAGTCTGATTGAAAGCACACTCTATGTACGCAAAAATGGGGCTGATCTTATAGTGCTTGTTCTTTATGTCGATGACATACTCTTGACTGGGTCATGTGATACAAAACTTGACATTCTTATGACTGATTTGCAGCATACTTTTGATGTCACTTATCTTGGTCTTTTGAGCTACTATCTTGGCATCCAGTTTGTATTCGTTGAGGGGGGAATTTTTATGCATCAAGCAAAGTATGTTGAAAAACTACTTCAGCGTTTTGACTTTGAAGATTGCAAGCCAGTTTCCACACCAGTTGAGACAGGATTTAGATTCTCAGTTGAGGATTCCAGTGATGCATTTGACACTTCGCTTTATCAGCAGGCTGTGGGATGTTTTATATATGCATGCAACACAAGGCCGGATATACAGTATGCAGTTTCCCAGTTGAGTCGATTCATGCATAGCCCTGGCACTAAGCATTGGCAAGCGGTGAAACGTGTGTTTAGATATCTTCGAGGCACTTTGAGCTTAGGTCTCTTTTATGGCAGAGATGTTCAGCCATGCTTGCATGCTTTTACAGATAGTGATTGGGCTGGTTGTTATGATACTCGTGTGTCCACTAGTGGTAATTGCTTTTTCCTTGGAGACTCATGCATATCTTGGTTGAGTAAGAAGCAACCTACAGTGGCGACATCGAGTTGTGAAGCTGAGTACAGGGCAGTTTTCCGCTACAGTGGAGTGTATATGGCTGAGACGCCTATTGATGGATCTTTGCATGGAGATTGATGCTGCTACACATATTCTCACAGATAGTCAGAGTGCTTTGGCTGTTGCACGAAACCCAGTGTTTCATGCACGGACCAAACATATTGAGGTGCCTTATCACTATGTGAGAGAGCACCTTCATACAGGAGATATTGATTTGGTATATGTGCCTACACAAGATAATGTGGCAGACATATTCACCAAAGCTCTTCCACGGGAAAAGTTTGAAGCTTTTCGCAAAGCTTTAGGCTTATTACCTTGTGGGGGCTGATCTGTCACTCCCTATATGTGTTCACATCATTCGCTCCAGGGGGGTTTGTTACATTTATGTGTTCCTCGAGTAGCTTTGATGTGAACCTTTTCCCTATACACAGGCATTTTTTACTCTAGTGCTGGCTAGAGGTTTTTTCCCCATGTTACCACATACTTGATACTCTCATATGTGGTGGTACTTTGTACTTAGGGATATTATTCAGCTCTTACTTCACTTCAGTTCATTGATCAATAGAGAGAGCTATTCTAGCCATCGTCTTCTCCGTGTGTCTTGCTACATTTGTGCTCCTTGTGTGTGCTTCTTGTGTGTCTCTCACACTTCTACACACACCCTACAGTGATAAAATATGCCGCTACTGTGCGAGAAGACGCCCACGAGCTTCACTTCGGTGTTTGCAGTCAGGTCTTCACTTTTCTTTGTTCTTCGGTCAAAGCCTTACTTCAAGTCTTCACGGTAATAACTTTGCTTCTGTTTACTTCAAAAATCCGCAATCACTTCATATAATATCTCAAAAAATCGACCGCAACCTGGAGAGACGATCCACAGATGAGTTCCAAGAGGGCGGTAAATGCTTCCCTTCGGTTCTTCAAATCTTTTCTTTACTTCATATAATATCCTCTAACATGAATACTTGGAGAGACGATCCACAGATGAGATCCACAAGGATGGTAAAATGCTTCCCTTCAGTTCTTCAAATCTTTTCTTTACATCATATAATATCCTCCAACATCAATACCTAGAGAGGCAATCCACAGAAGAGATCCACGAGGGGAGGGGGGGGTCTCATTAGTAAATTTCAAAAATAGATAAAACAGTCAAAAGTATTTTGCAATTTATGATCCATACATAGCGATGCATTTCACTACTTTGGCACAAAACTGGTCTTATGACTTCAAAAATGGCAATAGATGCAGCTTCTTCATTATTTGAAAGATTAGTGTCATTTAATCCAGTAAATAAGAGCATGAAAAACTAATGATAACACCCTTGAAGTATGTCATACATGTGCCTAAAATCTTGTAAATGGTGTATAGGGCATTTGGATAATTTTTCTTTTCTAGGCGACCCCTCAACCACTCTCCCATTTTTCTCTCCGTATACGCTTTGTCCCTGTCTTTCTTTCTTTCTATCCTTTCTTCTTCCCTGCTTTCTTCTTCCCTTTCTCTTCTCCCCTCCTTCCTTCTTTCTTTGTTTCTCTTCTCCCCTCCTTCTTTCTTCTCTTTTCTTTCTTTTCTATTCTTCCCTTCTTTCTTCCTCTCTTTCTCTTTTTCCTTCCTTTCTTCTTCCCTCCTTTCTTGTTTCTTTCTTTCTCTTTTCTCTTCTTCTTCTTCTTCTTCTTCTTCTTCTTCTTTCTTCTTCTTCTTCTTCTTCTTCTTCTTCTTCTTCTTTATCGTTCTTCTTCCTTCTTCTTCTTCTTCTTCTTCTTTATCGTTCTTCTTCCTTCTTCTTCTTCTTCTTCTTCTTCTTCTTCTTCTTCTTCGTTCTTCTTCTTCTTCTTCTTCTTCGTTCTTCTTCTTCTTCTTCTTTGTTCTTCTTCTTCTTCTTCTCTGTTTTTCTTCCTTCTTCTTCTTCCTTCTTCTTTCTTCTTCTTCTTCTTATTTTTCTTTCTTTCTTTTTCGTTTTTCTTTCTTCTTTTTCTTTCTTCTTTCTTCTTCCTTCTTTTCTTTCTCTTCTCTATGCCAATCAGTTGCCATCGCCCTCTGCCGTGCATCTCTCTCTCTCTCTCTCTCTCTCTCTCTCTCTCTCTCTCTCTCTCTCTCTCTCTCTCTCTCTCTCTCTCTCTCTCTCTCTCTCTCTCTCGACGATGGCACGTAGCTAGGCAAAGCCGAATCTCTCTCTCTCTGTGTGTGTGTGTGTGTGTCCGGCATGTTAGTAGCAGGCGACTCCCCAAAGCTCTCTCTCTACAGTACCATAGCAAGGACTTCATCTCTCTCTGTCTCTCTCTCTCTCTCTCTCTCTCTCTTTGTATCTCTTGCACAACAGCGTTGCAGGCTTTGTCTCCCCCAATCTCTCTCTCTCTCTCTCTCTCTCTCTCTCTCTCTCTCTCTCTCTCTTTGTGCGACCTCCAACACCGCCTTCTCTCCCACACAAGCTCTTGCTTTCTCTCTCTCTCTCTCTCTAACACAAGGCACTTACTTGGCATAAAATTTAAAATTACATTAAGCAAAAAAATCTTCTAAACTAGAAAAATTCACAAAGGTGAATGTGTCTGTGCATATACAGCTCGGTTCCTTCAACATCATGAATCATGAAAAAACACGCAGTTGAAAGTCACAAGCAAGCATGATAAGAATCTCTCTCCCTCTCTCTCTCTCCTAATATTATGTGAACTAATGAACATGAAGAATAAAAGAATGAATAAGAGAAAGCTAAGAAGTTTACCTAGAGAGGTGTTCCATAGAAGAAAACCACGAGGAAAACAAATGAGGTTTGGACTCCTATTTATAGGTTTTCCTCCCCATCCCTTGGGACTTCTCTCTAGAAACTTCTAACCCCCTTTCTCAAACTTTCTATTTTTGGATTCTCTTTTTATTTTTCTTCGACTAAGGTTTTTGGTTTCACACTAAATGTTCAAAATTAAATTAATTAAAGGATTAGAATTAGGGTAAATGGTAAATTTAAGGGTCCAAGTTTGGGTTTCTCTTAGCAAAAGTTAGCGTTTTCCTACAATTAAAGTCGGGATCTTTAATTTAAGGGTTTATTTACAATCGGGACCTAAATCCAAGGGTTTCTAAGGGTCTAGGTTAGGGTTTTATGGGGTAAAACTCGGGTTTTCAAGGGTCATCCTAGGTTTTCCAAGGGTCAAACCCTAGGATTTTAAGGATTTAGCATTAGGTTAGTGAAGCATTTATAATATGCAAGCCTAAAGTACATAAATGACATGGTTTTGAATCTTATAATCAATTCAATTAACCAAAACATGCATAGATTATAACTCTTTCACGGTCAAAACATCACACCATAACTAGAAAATCAATGAACTTGAAAAAAATTTGATGTACACTTCCCTGCGGGATTTCATCCCAACATTCCCCCTCACTAAATCAACAGATCATCCCGATGGGCCAACCTACAAAATCCAACAGAAGCATATCAAGATTCTGTTGAAAACTCTTTTTAATTTTTATGTTTTTCTTCTCCAAAATTTGAAACATGATTTCATGCACTCCATGCAAATTTATAAAGAGTAGTATAAATTTTAGAAAATAAAGCAGATGCAAGCTTCACAAACATCATACTATTTTTTCGCTTCTGCAATCAGGCAAGCAACGATATGAATAAATTGTCTACTCTTATTCCATTAACCATTCTTTTCCTTGTTCTTCCTCCTACCACATTGCTGATTCTTTCCTTGGTAAGAATCATGAACACTATATGCCTCTCCACTCTGAGTGCCAACCATAGGTTTTCTACAAATCTCTTGACTCAAATATGTCATCATAAACCAGTTTACCACCAAGTGCACTATTGCTAATAGTTGTGCAAAACGTATCCCATGATGATGACAAAATGCATAACAACAAAACTGCTTTGATTTCATTATGCATATCCATTTTTTGAGTGTGTAACTAGAAGAATATAGCATCAAACTCATTTAGATGAGCAACAACACTATCTGTGTCCTTCATGCAAAGGTCATATAATTTTCTCATCAAACACTTTATTTGATGCCATCTCTTTTTCATATGTATTGCATAACTTCTTCCAATGCTCCTCTACACACTCAGAGTCTAATACTATGAAGTAATCATTGTATGCCAAGTGCAATTGAATGGTAGACCTGGCCATTTCATCTAACTCATCCCAATCACCTTCATCCATGTCAGTAGGCTTCTTTAAGATTCCATTTACTGGCTTCCATTACCTCCTCTAAATTCGCACATCTTTAATATGATTCTTTCATAGAGCAAAGTTTGTGCCATCAAATTTTTGGATCTCAAAAATGGCCTTTGCCTTGCAAGTTATAGCTCCTTCTCAAAACACTGGCACTAGAGCCTGATCCACCAGACGTGCTTGAGACCTATGATGCCATGAAGGTAGAGAACTTAATAGAATGATATGGAGCTAGAAGAGTCCAAACACCACAAGCTCAAAGAAGAATGACCAAGTATCAGATTTTGGAAGAGAATTCAGTAGTCTTCCCAGAAAAATGAATTAATGAGCAGTAATGATCAACCAAAAGGATTATGTGAGAATAAATGTGCTCACATCGATAAGTATATCAAGGAGTAAATCCACCACTATATAGTTGACAAAACCAAAAATTAGGAAAAAAATTTTGAGAGTATGCTCTGCAAAATGATCATATGACCAGTGTCAAAATCTCATAAAACTGTTAGTACTGACATGTTTATCTGCATATTGAATCGCTAACTCCACTGCATATAATTAGTTACCCAAAATGAGCCAAGCAGGATTATCAAGCACCTATGAACAAATATCATACATCTCCTATGGCGAGGTTGGATAAGTCTTCCATCTACATCATCGAAGAGATCTTGACATTTGGGTGTCTCCTAGTTAAGAAAACCTCACCATGACCCTCTTTATCAAATGTAAAAGGCTTTATGCAAAAATATAACTATATCAATGATCATATGGACATACATAAGTGGGATCCACAAAAGTGTACATTGTGTGTATGTGCTCAATATATGCAGTAAAATGGCACTAAGAGGCTGAATTCACTGCCTAAACACTGGCCAAAAACACTTGGAAGTGTCTATCAACTCTATTTCTTTAGGCTCAAAAACCTATATAGACTTGCAATGGCTGCTCCCACCATAACTAAAACCTTTCAAGAAACCTGTAGATTAACTAGTGTGCCTGAAAACACAGCCCCAAAAGGTGAACATTCATTGTTGAAGAAGTACAAAAAAAACTCTTCTTGATGTTTTTGGACATCTGTGAGGAGAACTATGCACGGAACTACTCCAAAATGGCTCCAAAAATCAACCCAAAAATGCTTCAAAAATAGGCTTTGAAAGCAAAGAATGAAGCTTTGAAGGCCCAAAATTTGTTGAAGATAATGTGAACCTTAGTTTTTTCCCCTTCTTCAAGCACCATAAGAGTGTAGCTTAGTGGCAAGAAATTACCATGGTTAACGAGCTCCGAGGGGAACAGTACTAGGATGGGCGACCTCGTAGGAAGTACTGAGAACCTCTGTCTTCCTTGATTATTGAGGTCCTCCGTCGTGCAAAGCCAATGTTGCCAAGGGTGACTTTGGTGACTCGGATGACAACGTATGCCAAGGTTTATGCCTTGGTTGTTGTGAGGAGGTGGTTGGGTATAGCCCATAGATGAGCTGATGTTGCACAAAACTTGCTCTACACCTACCAAGTTGACATAACCACAAGAGACTTTTGAACATCATTCCCAAAAGCTTGTACCAAAATAGATAACTTGCATGTACTAAAAATGTGAAGAAACCTTCTATTTTGGGAATGTAGGTGCTCAATGTTTTGCTTAGAGCTCACAACCTAGTATGAAGTGACCAGAGATCATTTGCACACATCTAATTCAAGTGTATAGCTAAGTAAAATAGGTTATTTCATGAATTTAGAGGCACTATACATTGTGCAATGAGTTTAGAAACTTAGGGGGGTCATCTCGACATTTCAGGAACAAGACGATGTGCAAACATAGTCAAGTCATCGATTAATATCTCAAGATTTGCTGAAGCAAAAATAATGAAACTTATAGATATATAGTAGAATCTTCACTCCAACTGTGCCAAGTTAAAGTGCATCAAATGGTTGAGTAGTAGACAAAAAAGATCTTGAAGAATTGTATCAAATTATATATGCTAATGAACATATGATACAAGGGAAGGGTAGTGGAGTACCCATACATATGTTGAGCTCAACGTATGCTCAATGATGTAGCTCAATAGCTCTCAGTAATGGCTCCATTGCTTCATGACTAAACCACCTCTATTTATACTTGTCTCTTGAGTTTGAATTTTGAATTTCCCTCACCTAAAAGTGTTCCTATGCTTTAGGGGTGATTTGAATTGATTCCTTCACCAAACAAATTGGGGCTTGAATCTCCTAAATCTAGGAGATTCCATCTTCTTTTAACTTTTAAATTTTTCTAAGGTAATTATGCCAAAATGACAAGCATGTGTTCACATGTAGTTCCTCATGTGAGATGAAGAAGAATAAAGTGTACTCATGAATATTTAGCGAAGCACTTAGGCTTGATAAATGTACCAAAAACTCCCCCTATGGCCTAAGATGCTTGAGTCTTCAATCCTTCATAATTTTTTGCAAACCAATCATTGATTTGAACCTATTCAATTTGCTTCCATCCAATGCCTTTGTCATCATATTTGCACATTATTGATGTGTGGATACATATGAGAGTTGTATCTCCTTACTCATGATCTTTTCTTTGACATAATGGTAGTGAACTTCAATATGTTTGGTGTTGGCATGATAAGTAGGATTAGCAGCAAGATTTAATGAACGAATGTTGTCTCCAAATATGTGTGGAGTAGAAGTATTCAGCCCTAAATTAGAGTATAGGGCCCTAATCCACATAGCTCCTTGAGTAGTGTTTGCAAGTCCTCTGTATTCAGCTTTAGTTGATGAGAAAGCAATTGTAGGTTGTTTCTTTGATGACCAAGAAATCAACTTGGTACCTGCAAGAGTGAGATAGCGTGATGTGCTTCTATCATCTTTGGAACCTACATAAACTGAATCAGAAAATAATGTGACATCTATATCAAAGGTATAAGGGTAGTATAACCTTTCATTAATTGTGCCCTTGAAATACTTCAAGATTCTTTTGGCTGCATCCATGTGAGGCTTCCTTGGAGTGCATAAATTGACTTAGCACACTAACTCCATAACATATATCTACTCTAGTTAGAGTAGCAGAGTTCAAGCTTCCAACAAGACTTTGGTAACTAGTCACATCTTCAATTTGCTCAGCTTCATGAGCACTTAGCTTATGATTTACCTCCATGGGTGTACCTGCAACCTTTTTATTTTCCATCTTGAATTTGGAGGGCATATCTCCAATGTACTTTCTCTGAGTTAGGAACATACCTCTTTCTATATATACCACTTCCAAACCTAGGAAGTAAGTGAGTAAGCCACGATCATTGATTTTGAACTCTTCTTTCATCTAAGCTTTGATCCTCTTGATTCCATCTGCATCATTACCTGTAATGATCATTTTTTTTGCAACACACACACTTTTTACACCCGAAAGTTTGTGAGACGAAGAAGAGATTTTTTTTGGATCCCGATTTATTATCCAACCAAATTTAGCATTGGATAAATCAATTATCCACCATATCAACTTTTTAGATCTAGTTGCAATCGACTTTTTTTACTTGTCATGCTACTGTTCTTTCGTGGTAAGAAAGTAAGACAAAAATTTTTCATGTAAAATTTTCACATGAAACGTTTCATTTCGACAAATCTTCTAAAAAACATCGGCGCACGTGTAAACGAGACGCTCTACCGCTGAGCTATAGCCCTAACTAAAAATGATTCTACACAAATTATTTTATTTTATACAACTAAACTACATTTTGTCAAGTTATGCAAGCAGAATAAAAACAAAAGTGTGTAACTGGCTCTGTCATATTTATTATAATTACTATTTTTTTTTAGTGATGTGACACAGAAACTTGCTTCCAGCTGATTATCAAGTGTATAATAAGTATAGCTAAAGTTAAATACGATAAGATAAAAACAGGTAGCTTTAAAGATTAATGTAATGATAACTACTTACTAGCCACCTACTTAACTCAGCGGCTAGAGTATTGCTTTCATACGGCAAGAGTCATTGGTTCGAATCCAATAGTAGGTAAAAAACTTATTAGATACCGAAACTACTAAAATAATGTTGAGTCGGTACCTAATAAATAAGTAATAAGTTTCACTGTTTTCAATACGTCTTACACACATAGTATTGGAGTAGGTTTGGGTCACTAAGATTAAGATTGGTTTTACTTTAGAAACCGACCTAAGAAATAGTTGAAGCTTCTAATCTAGCTTTAGCCCTTTTAAATGCTAAGTTGGCTTCTATTTTTCTTTTTCTACCTTCTGCTTTAGCTAACTCCATCTGAGCTACCTCATAATCTTTTTGTGCCTCGACGGGATCAATTTCATCAGACACTTCTGCTTGATTGACTAATATAGTTACTCGATTATTATCTATCATGGCGAAGCCGCCCATTGAAGCCATTGCGGACCATTGTCCACCACTACGTATTTTTGAAACCCCCATATCCAAAGCTATAAGAAGGGGTGCATGATTAGGCAGTATCCCAATCTGACCACTGTTGGTAGATAAAATAATTTCCCCGACCTCGGAATTCCAAACTATTCGATTAGGGGCCATTACACGAAGACTTAATACCATATCTTTTATTGACCCTCCGCTTGCAAAGTCGCGGCCTTTGCAGCGGCTTCTTCAATATTCCCAACTGAATAAAAAGCTTGCTCAGGAAGACTATCCGGCTCTCCAGAAAGAATCATTTGAAATCCCTTTATTATTTCTGTTAGGCTGACGTATTTACCTGGAGAACCGGTGAAAACTTCTGCCACGAAAAAGGGTTGTGATAAAAAACGTTCTATTTTTCGTGCTCTAGCTACTGTCAAACGATCCTCCTCGGATAACTCGTCTAGTCCTAGAATAGCTATAATGTCCTGAAGTTCTTTATAACGCTGCAAAGTCTGCTTAACCCCCTGTGCTGTCTCGTAATGCTCCTCACCTACAATCCAAGGCTGTAGCATAGTTGATGTTGAATCCAACGGATCCACAGCCGGATAAATACCTTTTGCTGCTAAACCTCTTGAAAGCACAGTTGTAGCATCTAAATGTGCAAACGTCGTGGCGGGAGCTGGGTCAGTCAAGTCATCCGTGGGTACGTAGACAGCTTGAATGGAAGTTATTGATCCTTCTTTGGTAGAAGTAATTCTTTCCTGAAGTGATCCCATTTCAGTACCAAGGGTCGGTTGGTAACCTACAGCTGAAGGCATTCTACCAAGTAATGCTGAGACCTCCGAGCTTGCTTGGACGAATCGAAAAATATTATCAATAAATAGGAGTACATCTTGCTTATTAATATCCCTAAAATATTCTGCCATTGTTAGAGCTGTTAAGCCAACTCTCATACGAGCTCCCGGTGGTTCATTCATCTGCCCATATACTAAAGCTACTTTTGATTCTGATATATTCTCTTCATTAATAACTTTTGATTCCTTCATTTCCATGTAAAGGTCGTTCCCCTCACGTGTACGTTCTCCCACTCCGCCAGATACAGATACACCTCCATGGGCTTTCGCAATATTATTAATTAATTCCATGATAAGAACTGTCTTTCCAACTCTTGCTCCTCCAAATAAACCAATTTTTCCACCGCGACGGTATGGAGCTAAAAGATCCACAACTTTAATTCCCGTTTCAAAAATGGATAACTTGGTATCCAATTGAGTAAAGGTCGGAGCGGATCTATGAATTGGAAATTTTGTACTATTTTGAACAGGGCCCAGATTATCTACGGGTTCACCTAGGACGTTAGATATTCGACCAAGAGTATTTTGACCAACTGGGACACTAAGAGGGGCTCCTGTATCAACAACACCCATACCTCTCATTAATCCATCGGTGGCACTCATGGCTATGGCTCTTACTTCATTGTTACCCAACAATTGTTGAACTTCACACGTAACATTAATTTCCTGGCCTGCTGAGTTTTTTCCTTTAACAACTAGTGCATTGTATATGTTGGGCATTTTTCCCGGAGAAGAAGCCACATCCAATACTGGTCCAATTATCTGAGTGATGGAAACTGCAACTTTGGTAGCTATCTTTATATCCTGTTCACTTATAAGCTTCACAGGTTATGCCCTATATACCGCTTTTGGTCAACCGTCCAATGAATTAAGAGATCCTTTTGAGGAACATGAAGAGTAGACAGATCAAGAGACCTTCCTTGCCAATTTTTGGAGGGAAGGTCCCTATCTAATTACAATTGTTTTAATCATATATATTTATTTTATTTTCCAAAGCAACAAACTCTACTTGTTAAATAAATGTCTGTATATATATATACATATATACAGAGATATTTCTATTTATTTTTTTCCTTCTATTTTCCTTTAGTAGGTACTTTTGGAGGTTCTCGAAAAAAATGGCAAAAAATATTATTCCTAAAGTGGCTACCAACAGAAATGTGTAAACCGGTGCTTCCATGGATTTGGCAATAAATTGGTGTTTTAAAAAATATCTTTCATACTAGATGTAGAATCTCTGTCTGTAGAATGTTATTTTTTTTCATCGGACTCAATTTAGTTAGAATTTTTCATTTGAACAGATTCATTGGATGCATACGAAAATTCTTTTCAATTCAGATAATATCAATCAATAGTTAGAGTAAATAAAGAGTGAAAGAGGGATTATCTGATTGGTTTTCATTGAATTTTATAACAAACATGATCAAACAGCTTGTCTTTTAGTACTTGGATCTCCTAACTTCTGGAATGCACCAAATTCAACTTCGGCGTCCAAATCAGGATCAATACCAGCAAAAACGTCTCTAAATAGAGTTCTTGCGCCATGCCAAATGTGACCAAAGAAGAAAATGAGAGCAAATGTGGTGTGTCCAAAAGTGAACCACCCTCTCGGACTACTTCTAAAAACACCGTCTGACTTTAAAGTAGCGCGATCAAATTCGAAAATTTCACCTAATTGGGCGCGCCTAGCATACTTTTTCACTGTGGCAGGATCACTAAAGCTAGCACCATCTAATTCACCGCCATAAAATTCTACGGTTACACCTACTTGCTCCACACTGTATTTTGATTCCGCCCGTCTGAATGGTACATCAGCTCTTACTATACCTTCTCCATCAACCAATACAACTGGAAATGTTTCAAAAAAGGTCGGCATACGGCGGACAAACAGCTCATGTCCTTCCTTATCCTTAAAAACAGCATGACCCAGCCAACCAACAGCTATACCATCTCCGTTGTCCATTGCACCTGCTCTAAACAACCCGCCTTTTGCGGGGTTATTGCCGATGTAATCATAGAAAGCTAATTTTTCCGAGATCTTTGACCAAACTTGCGATAGACTCAGATTTTCAGCTTCTCCGGATCGTACTCTTTTTTCTATTTCCTGTTGGAAATATCCCTGATCCCATTGATAGCGGGTAGGACCAAATAGTTCAATCGGAGTGGCAGCAGAGCCGTACCACATGGTGCCGGAAACCACAAAAGCAGCAAAAAATACCGCAGCGATGCTACTAGACAATACGGTTGGATCCGTAAACTATTCTTGAGTTGTCGTTTCAAAGACTGACGAACAACATCTATCATCCACATATACACAGAGGTATATGACCTTTGAATGGTTCCTCTTTATGAAGAGGGAAGGATCTGACTTGCTTATCATGAATCCTTTATCCTCCAAATAAGTGACCAATCTATGATTCCAAGCTCTAGGAGCTTGCTTCAAACCATACAAGGCTTTCTTCAACCTGCATACATGTTCTAGGTACGTTTTATCTTCAAAACGATGAGGTTGAGCCATGTATATCTCCTTTGAAATCCAACCATTTAGAAAATCATTTTTAACATCCATTTGATATATATTCCAGTTCTTAGAAGATGCTACACTCACGAGTACTCTAACTGTAGGCATCTTTGCCATAGGTGAGAATGTATCTTCTTAATCTATACCTTGGGTTTGAGCAAACCCTTTAACTCCAAGCCTTGATTTGTACCTATAAATTGAGCCATCAAAATTCTTCTTTACCTTGTAAATCCACCTTGATACAATGAACTTCATGGATGATTTCTTGGGAACCAATTCCCAAGTCTGATTCTCTTGAAGAGCTTCTATCTCTTCTTCCATGGCATCTCTCCATTCTGGTTTCTTCTTGGCCTCTTCATATGTTGATGGTTCTCCTGAGTTTGTATCTTGAGTAATATAAATTGAATGCTTAGTGACCAAGGATGTGTCATAACCATACCTTTCTAGCTTCCTTTTCTCTTTAGTAGACCTTCTTATAGTTTCATGAGATGATTCTGCCACATCCCTCATCTCTTGCACTTTGTCTTTGCCTTTGGAGTTCGAAGAATTTCCATAGGGAAGTTTGATTTTCCTGCAATCATCTTCAAACCAAGATTTGTTTTCATGAAAAAAAAACATCTCCAATAAAAATAAAACCTTTATTACTTGGATTATATAATCCATAGCCTTTTTGAACAAGGTCATAACCAATGAATATACACTTCTCTACCTTTGGATCCAATTTGCCTCTAATTTGTGAAGGTATGTGTGCATATGCTATGCACCCAAAAACCCTGCAATGATCAAGGTTAGGTCTTCTTCCATTCCATGCTTCATAAGGTGTCATCCCATTCAATGCTTTTGATGGGATTCTATTGATCAGATAGATGGCTGTAGATACAGCCTCTGCCCATAGGTAATTGGGCAACTTCTTCTCATTTAGCATTGAACTTGCAGCCTCCACTATGGTTCTATTCCTCCTTTCCCACTCCATTTTGCTATGGAGTAATTTTGCTTGTGATATCTCTTTTGATTCCTCTCTCTTGGAGGTAAGCATCAAAATCATGGGAGAAATATTCTCCCCCTCCATCTGACCTTAGCCTCTTCAAAGTTTTTCATGTTTGAAAAACTTTGAAGAGAGCTAGATATTTCTTGAAACAAGAGAATACTTCATCTTTGTGCTTCATGAAGTATAGTATTTTCCATCTGCCACAATTATCAATGAAAGACACATAATACCTCGATCTAGAGATTGAAGGCTCCTTGCTTGGACCCCATACATCTGTATGGACTAGCTCCAATAGTTCTCCATGAATGTATCCCTTCTTTGTGAATGGTTGTCTGTGAGATTTGTCAAATTGACAAGCACTGCATTTGTAAATCATGTGTTGCTTGGATATATTTGGTAAGCCAAGTACACTATGATCTAAACTTATTTTCCTCGTGGCCCTTTCACCTATATGAGCTAACCTCTTGTGCCAAATCTCCAATTTTGATAATGTTTGACTACCATAGTTGAACAAAGCAATGTTCCTAGTATCTTGGAGCTCAAATGTAAATAGTCTACCTGATTTTTCTCCTCCTGCTATCCTCTTGAATTTCTAATGTGGATCCTCAACAAATGCTTCATTCATTGTGAATCTAACGTGCAATTCTTTTTCAACAATGTGACCAACACTTATGAGATTTTTGTTTATGGTTGGCACATACAATACCTTGCTCAATAGGTTCATATTACCATCTAAAGTCTTCACATTTCCTATCTTCTCCACTGGATGCCTTGTGTCATCTCCTGTTTGGACTTCATGTCTATTTCTTGGGTCCTCCAAGTCTGAGAGTAGAGCTACATTCTGTGCTACATGATTTGAGCAACCTAATTCTATACAGAATACATGTTCATTTGCTTTACCTTACTTCAAAGTCATATTCATCAGAAGTAATGAGTCCTCTTGAGTTTGATTATCTTCATAGTTGTTGTAGTCTTTCCTTCCTCTATATCCTCCTTGGTAATTGTCGTTGTATGCATTTTTGTTGTAACCATTGTTGTTGTTGAATCCACCTCTTGAGATTCCATAGCCACCTCTCTTGTAGCCTCTTCTTCTTTTGTTTCTAGGGTTCCTAAAACAATTCTCAGTAATGTGGTTATTTAAGCCACATATCACACATGGAGAGGAGCTTTGAGATCTCCCTCTGCTTTGTCTTCCTCCTGTGCCTCTTCCTCTTGAACCTCTACCTCTACCTACAAAGTTTGCTTGAGAGGTACTACCTTCATTATCAAAATTTTTACTCTTGCCTTTACCATCCTTACTCTTTTTCTTATCTATATATAGGGCAGTGGATTGATTACCTTTTGAGTTATCTCCATTCTTCATAAGCTTTGCCTCATGTGTGAACAATTGTCCCATGAGGGTGTTGAAGTAAAGAACTTGCAAGTCCATGTAGAGGTCCATGGCTGTGGTGAAAGCTTCCCATTTTTCATCTGCCTTTATTCAATTTAACACTTGCCTTACTATCTGCTCTTCATCAATGACTTCTCCAATGCTCCCAAGTTGATCTAATAGATCTTTCATCTTGGTGACAAAATCAATCACACTTTGCTTGGGCATCTTCTCGAGTCTGCTGAACTCCATCCAAAGTTGATTTTTTCTAGCTTTGGTACTTGATGAAAAGAATGCTTCAAGAGCATTCCAAGTCTCTTGTGAAGTCTTGCAATTCCTAATGTGTGGAAGTAAAAAATTAGAGATTGATTTAAGACTATATGACCTTACTAGAGCATGCATGCTTTGAGCACCATGTGGTTAATCTCTCGTGTTGTTCTTGAGTTGGTTGTCCTTTGCTTATGAGGATTGGCATCATCTCATCTCTATAAATGTAACCATAGATGTTTCTCCTTTGAAGATACACTTCCATTCTAAGTGACTTGAGTAATTACCTTGATCTAGTTTTTCTATTGATGAAGGAAAACCATATCCAATGTTGATTTGTTGTTGCTCTGATACCACTGTAAGAAGGTGGTTGGCTATAGTCTAGGATGAACTGGTGTTGCACAAAACCTGCTCTACACCTACCAAGTTGACTCAAAAATGCTTAGCAGACTCCTTTGGCTTCACAATAATCCATTTATAACCACTAGGTACATTGGAACATCATTCCGAAAAACTTGTACCAAAACAAATAACTTGCTCAATGTTTTGATCAAAGCTGACAACCTAGTATGAATTGACCAGAGAGAATTTGCACACATCTAATTCAAGTGTATAGCTAGCTAACATAGGTTATTTCATGAACTTAGAGGCACTATAGAATGAGCAGTGAGTTTAGCAACTCAAGGGGGTCATCCCAACATTTCAAGAACAAGATGATGTGCAGACATAGTCGATGTCATTAGTTCATATCTCAAGATTGTCAAAACCAAAAAATAATGAAAATGTATAGGTATGTGTATGTATATGTATATGTATATGTATATGTATATGTATATGTATATGTATATGTATATGTATATGTATATGTATATGTATATGTATATGTATATGTATATGTATATGTATATGTATATGTATATGTATATGTATATGTACATGTATATGTATATGTCTATGTATATGTATATGTATATGTATATGTATATGTATATGTATATGTAAATGTATATGTATATGTATATGTATATGTCTATGTATATGTATATGTATATGTATATGTATATGTATATGTATATGTAAATGTATATGTATATGTATATGTATATGTCTATGTATATGTATATGTATATGTCTATGCATATGTATATGTATATGTCTATGTATATGTCTATGTATATGTCTATGTATATGTCTATGTATATGTATATGTATATGTATATGTCTATGTCTATGTCTATGTATATGTCTATGTATATGTCTATGTATATGTCTATGTATATGTCTATGTATATGTCTATGTATATGTATATGTATATGTATATGTATATGTATATATCTATGTATATGTCTATGTATATGTATATGTATATGTATATGTGTATGTATATGTATATGTATATGTATATGTATATGTGTTAAAAGTCAAGCTTCAAGCTACAAATTCGTGGGGAATCTTTTATGGACATGTGGAGCAATCAAAGGAAGCCAAAAGCCACGAGATTCCATCAAGAAAAGTCACTCAACCACTCCCCAAGTCATCTCAACTAATTCCTCCAAGCTAGGAGGCTGATTTGGAAAGGTAGTTCCTAGATTTTAGGGGCACACTTCTCACTATAAAAGGAGCATGTATCTCGACTTTGTTTGGGCCATCTTCTTGGAGTTTTAGCTCATGTAAAGTGAGCACTAAGTGCTGGATTTGTGATAAGCAAGCCCCTTGCTTAAGCTAGCCTCTTGCTTGCTTGTTTGTTTTCTTTTAGTAGGCATATCTATGTGTGTGCGCAGGCAGTGTTGCAACTCTCTACCCCTGAGTTGTTAGCATTGGTTCTCCCTCATATTGTATCCATTTGATGTAATTCTTGTCTCATTGGATAGCTATTAGAGTCTATTTTATGCTCACAAATTCTCTGGATCATTCTCTGAGTAATCTGGGAGCAACATTCATTTTAGTGAAGTTGTGTGATTGATATCTCTCTTAGTGTGTAGGCTCTGTTTTGAAATATTTTGCTCTCTGTTGTAAGGGCTGGTTCTCCTTCTCTATGTATCCATTTGCTATGATTTTGGTGTCATTGGGTAGCTATTAGAGTCCTCTAAAGTTGACCAAAGTTTGATATTCATTCTCTGTATAATCTCTGAGAAAAGCTTGCTGGAGTGAAGTGAGGTATCTGCTTGATTGGCAATTGTGAGCATTCAACTAGCTCATGTTGTAGACATTGTTTCTCCTTGTGTAGGCATCCATTTGAAGTGAAATTTGGTTTGTTGGAAAGCTCTTGGTGTCTACTACAGGTCTAAAAAAGCTCACTGGAGTTCTCTGCATATGCTCTGAGTAAGAGCATTTTTGGTGTGCAGAGGTCAAAGAAGGATACCTGTGGAGGTCATTCACGCTTCGTCGTTGCTTAGGGGTTGAGATACTTCCCCCATCAGTGGTATCAGAGCATTTGGGCATCTTGGAGGCATCACATACAAGCACGAAGACCTCTTGGAGTTGGTGGTTGAAGATTTGCATCAACAAAAGCTTCTTGGAGGTAGCTCACATCAAGGGGGAGCTATTCTACTCAAAGTTTCAAAGAGCACAAGGTGTCCATCTAAGGAAAGCTTTGGATTGAGGTAACCTCAGAGCCTCATTCATTTTACACACATTGGAGCATTATCCAAGGGCTAGGTCAAGTATCAAGGACTAGATATGGGAGACTTCAACACTCAAATTGAAAAGCTAGACAAAGGGAACTATCAACCATGGAGATTTAGGGTCTCCAACTATCTTATGGGCAAGGGCCTTTGGGGGTTGATTAGTGGAAGTGAACCAAGACCTAGGTTGGATGAGAATCCAACCAATGATCAGAGAAGGGCCTTTAGGGAATGGAATGAAAGAGACAAGAGGGTTATCTTTATCCTTTCCCAACACATTAGCAATAGCATGATGGGCCATATCCAAGACTTGGATTCAAGCATGAAGGTATGGGAGACACTTGAAAGGCTTTATTCAACAAGCACCAAAGCAAGGAAGATACAACTCAAGAATGAGCTCAACAACCTTAGGAAGAGCTCATGGAGTAGCATAAATGACTACATACTTAAGGTCAAGGAGTTATCAGATGCATTGGGATCCATTGGAAGCCACATAGACGATGATGATCTTGTGGCTTATACTCTCAATGGTTTGAGAGATGATGAGAAGTGGAAACCCTTTACCACTTCAGTATATGTAAGGGATAATCTTCCCGATTTTGAGCAATTGGTTGCTCTCATGGTCACCGAAGAAATGAACATAGGTGGAAGTTCAACTAAAAGCAAGGATGCACAAGTTTTCTATGCAGGTAATCAAAGGGGCAAAGGAAGACGAGGACAAGGAAGGGGCAAAGGAAGGTTTGGAGAAAGGCAAGGCCACTCAACCAATCAAGGACATGACCAAGGCACCTCATCACAAAGAGGGAGAGGAAGAACAAGAGGAAGAGAAGGACGACATCAACAAAACAGGAATCAAGATGGTGAAGGATGTTACATATGTGGCAAGTTTGGCCACTATGCTAGAGATTGCTACCAAGGAGGAAACCAAAGGAGCTATAATCAAGGTTCTTCATACAAAGGCCAAGGTAATTATGCTTCTACAAGTTCAGAAAATGACAATCTCTTGATGATGCACATGAATGGGAATTCAAGCAAAGTAGATAACACTTGGTATATTGATAGTGGATGTAGCAACCATATGAGTTGCAATGCTTCTTGGTTTACTAATCTACATGTTCCCAAAGGTAAAGGACATGTAGAAACAGGTGATGATACAGCCCATGAGATCTCCCATGTTGGAGATGTAGCTTTGGATGACAAGGAGGAAGGAAGATGTCTCAAGGATGTCTTGCATGTACCTACTATCACAAAGAACTTGGTGTCCGTTGGGCAAATGGTTGAAAGAGTCTATCAAGTAAAAATCAACAAAGGTGGATGCTTTGTGGAGAACCCTAAGCAAGGTTACAAGGTCATAGCAAGAGGAAAGAAGCAAGGGAGACTCTTCACTTTGGAGGTAAATTCTCATTCCACTCAACATGTCTACTTCACATATGGAAACAAGAGGATTTCGGAGTTGGACTTGTGGCACAAGAGGATAGGTCACATCAACATACAAAGAATGAAGGAAATGCAATTCAAGAGGCTGGTTGAAGGTCTTCCCAACTTCCAAGGACAAGGTATGAAGCATTTATGTGAATCTTGTCAACTAGGGAAGCAAGCGAGACTTCCATTCAAGAAGAGTGGCTACATAAGCCAACATCCATTGGAGTTGATACATACAGATGTGTGGGGGCCAACCAAAGAGCAATCCATTGGAGGTAACAAGTACTTTTTCACTTTTATAGATGATTGCACAAGGATGGTTTGGGTTTATTTCATCAAAAACAAATCAGATGTGTTTACATGTTTCAAAGCATTCAAGGCAATGGTAGAGAAGGAAACAGGTACATATATCAAGAAGCTAAGGTCCGATGGAGGGGGAGAATATTTCTCCAATGAGTTTTCTGATTTTTTAATGGATCAAGGCATCAAGAGGCAAGTAACATGCAGGTACACCCCCCAACAAAATGGAGTAGCAGAGAGAAAAAATAGATACATTGCCGAGATCGCTAGAGCAATGCTTAATGAGATGAATGTACCTAACATGTTTTGGAGTGATGCAGCAAATACCGCCGTGTATCTTATGAATAGGGCTCCTTCCTCAGGGATCCATGGCTTGACACCATATCAAGCCTATTATGGTAAGAAACATGATCTTTCCCACTTGAAGATATTTGGATGTACTTGTTATGTACATGTGCCAAGTGAATTGAGGCACAAGCTACAACCAAAGGCAGAAAAGTGTGTGTTTCTAGGATATTCAAATGATCATAAAGGTTACAGGTGCTTCAACCCAAACACAAAGGACTTGAGGATATCAAGGGATGTAGCATTTGATGAGCTACTCCCTTGGTATAAGAAGTATGATTGTATGCAGGACTATGAAGAAGAAAAGCATGGACATGATGAAGAACAAATCGACCTAGAGCTAAGCGGCCCAAGGTGTTCCATCAATGAAGATAGTTCAAGCATGAACTCACCATGGAGGGGGAGATCTTCATCAAGCTATGAAGCACAATCAATCAACAAAGGCAAAGCAACATTGGTGGAGTTGGATGAAGAAGGTAATGATGTTGAAGATGATGAAGGACACATGATGGAGAAAGAAGCTATGTCAAAGAAAGAGATCAAGTTCCCAAGGCAAAGGAGGTTTATTCCTCCAAAAGGTGAAGAAAGGAAGTCTTCTAGAGTTAAGTATCCAACTCAAAGGTTTACTTATGATTCATACATGGCAACTCATTATGCATATATGAACAAAGTAGTAGAAGATCATGAGCCCGATTGCTATGAAGATGCAAGCAGGTACACCGAATGGAAAGAGGCAATGCAAGAAGAGATCGACGCACTTGAGGAGAATCAAACATGGACTCTAGTGCCCAAGAAGGATAACATGAAGGTAATAGGTAATAAGTGGGTGTATAAAGTAAAGAGGAATTCAGATGGATCTATTTCTAGGTTCAAAGCAAGATTGGTGGCCAAGGGTTTTGCACAAACATATGGAGTGGACTTTGAAGAGACATTCAGCCCCGTGGCAAAGATGAGCACCATTAGGACACTCATTGCAATGGCTGCTAGCAAAGGATGGAAGCTTTTCCAATTGGATATCAAGAATGCCTTTCTCAATGGAGACTTGGAAGAAGAGGTATACATGGAGCAACCACTAGGTTTTGTTCATAAAGAGTTTCCACATCATGTTTGTAGGTTGAAGAAGGCACTTTATGGCCTAAAGCAAGCTCCAAGGGCTTGGAACCAAAGATTGGTGGACTATTTGATCAAATGTGGTTACAATCAATGCAAGGCGGATCCATCTCTCTTCATCAAACAAAGAGGAGAACTTGTAGTCTACATGTGCGTGTATGTAGATGATCTTATCATTACAGGTAATGATACAAAGGGCATTGAGGAGATCAAGGCAAAGCTTGGAAACGAGTTTAGGATCTCTGATCTTGGAGATCTTAGGTATTTTCTTGGCATTGAAGTTGTATACAAAGAAGAAGGTATTATGCTCATACAAAGGAAGTATATTCTAGACCTACTTGAGAGGTTTGGGATGCTACATTGCAAGCCTATTTCAAATCCCATGGAAGTTAATGTAAAGCTAAGCTCCATTGATGGAGAGCCATTAGAGGATGTAACCTTGTATCAATCTATGCCACAATACCTAGGCCCGACATAGCATATGGAGTTGGAGTGTTATCACAATTTTATGCATAGTCCAAGGACTACACACTTGCAAGCTGCAAGAAGAATGTTACGATATCTCAAGGCCACTATAAATGAAGGATTGTTCTATTCATTTGATGATGATATGCAGGTCAAAGCTTATTCTGATGCCGATTGGGCCGGTTCGAAGGAGGATAGAAGAAGTACAAGTGGTTACCTAGTCATGCTAGGTAGCAAGATCATCTCATGGATTTCAAAGAAGCAACCCACGGTGGCATTATCTTCCACCGAGGCTGAGTATAGAGCTTTGGCTCAAGTCACATGTGAGCTAATGTGGATTAAGAAGTTATTTATGGAGCTTAATTTACAGGTTGACACATATCCAATTTTTTGTGACAATATGAGTAGCATTCATCTAGCATCGAATCCTGTCTATCATGCTAGAACCAAGCATATTGAAGTGCACTATCACTTCATAAGGGAAAAGGTGATATCGAAGGAAGTTTCAGTACATCATATTGGTACCAAGGACCAAGTTGCCGACATGTTTACAAAGGCTTTGGATGGGATGAAGATTTCAAAATTCAAGCAATGCATCAACATGAAGGAGCTTGGATGAGGACGAAGAATTGAAGCTTGAGGGGGAGTGTTAAAAGTCAAGCTTCAAGCTACAAATTCGTGGGGAATCTTTTATGGACATGTGGAGCAATCAAAGGAAGACAAAAGACACGAGATTCCATCAAGAAAACTCACTCAACCACTCCCCAAGTCATCTCAACTAATTCCTCCAAGTTAGGAGGCTGATTTGGAAAGGTAGTTCCTAGATTTTAGGGGCACACTTCTCACTATAAAAGGAGCATGTATCCCGACTTCCTTTGGGCCATCTTCTTGGAGTTTTAGCTCATGTAAAGTGAGCACTAAGTGCTGGAGTTGTGATAAGCAAGCCCCTTGCTTAAGCTAGCCCCTTGCTTGCTTGTTTGTTTTCTTTTAGTAGGCATATCTATGTGTGTGCGCAGGCAGTGTTGCAACTCTCTACCCCTGAGTTGTTAGCATTGGTTCTCCCTCATATTGTATCCATTTGATGTAATTCTTGTCTCATTGGATAGCTATTAGAGTCTATTTTATGCTCCCAAATTCTCTGGATCATTCTCTGAGTAATTTGGGAGCAACATTCATTTTAGTGAAGTTGTGTGATTGATATGTCTCTTAGTGTGTAGGCTCTGTTTTGAAATATTTTGCTCTCTGTTGTAAGGGCTGGTTCTCCTTCTCTATGTATCCATTTGCTATGATTTTGGTGTCATTGGGTAGCTATTAGAGTCCTCTAAAGTTGACCAAAGTTTGATTTTCATTCTCTGTATAATCGCTGAGAAAAGCTTGCTGGAGTGAAGTGAGGTATCTGCTTGATTGGCAGTTGTGAGCATTCAACTAGCTCATGTTGTAGACATTGTTTCTCCTTGAGTAGGCATCCATTTGAAGTGAAATTTGGTTTTTTGGAAAGCTCTTGGTGTCTACTACAGGTCTACAAAAGCTCACTGGAGTTCTCTGCATATGCTCTAAGTAAGAGCATTTTTGGTGTGCAGAGGTCAAAGAAGGATACTTGTGGAGGTCATTCACGCTTCGTCATTGCTTAGGGGTTGAGATACTTCCCCCATCAATATGTATATGTATATGTATATGTATATGTATATGTATATGGATATGTATACGTATATGTATACGTATATGTATACGTATATGTATACGTATATGTATACGTATATGTATACATATATGTATACGTATATGTATACGTATATGTATACGTATATGTATACGTATATGTATACGTATATGTATACGTATAGGTATGTGTATATGTATAGGTATATGTATATGTATATGTATGTGTATATGTATATGTATATGTGTATGTATATTTATGTGTATATGTATGTGTATATGTATATGTATGTGTATATGTATATGTATGTGTATATGTATGTGTATGTGTATATGTATGTGTATATGTATATGTATGTGTATATGTATGTGTATATGTATGTGTATATGTATATGTATATGTATGTGTATATGTATATGTATATGTATATGTATATGTATATGTATATGTATATGTATATGTATATGTATATGTATATGTATATGTATATGTATATGTATATGTATATGTATATGTATATGTATATGTATATGTATATGTATATGTATATGTATATGTATATGTATATGTATATGTATATGTATATGTATATGTATATGTATATGTATATGTATATGTATATGTATATGTATATGTATATGTATGTGTATATGTATGTGTATATGTATATGTATATGTATATGTATATGTATATGTATGTGTATGTGTATATGTATGTATATATGTATATGTATGTGTATATGTATGTGTATGTATATATGTATATGTATGTGTATGTGTATGTGTATCTGTATATGTATATGTATATGTATATGTATGTGTATCTGTATATGTACACGTATATGTATATGTATGTGTATGTGTATATGTATATGTATATGTATGTGTATATGTATATGTATGTGTATATGTATATGTATATGTATATGTATATGTATATGTATATGTATATGTATATGTATATGTATATGTATATGTATATGTATATGTATATGTATATGTATATGTATATGTATATGTATATGTATATGTATATGTATATGTATATGTATATGTATATGTATATGTATATGTATATGTATGTGTATATGTATATGTATGTGTATATGTATATGTATATGTATATGTATATGTATATGTATATATATATGTATATGTATATGTATATGTATATGTATATGTATATGTATATGTATATGTATATGTATATGTATATGTATATGTTTATGTATATGTATATGTATATGTATATGTATATGTATATGTATATGTATATGTATATGTATATGTATATGTATATGTATATGTATATGTATATGTATATGTATATGTTGTTAAAAGTCAAACTAAGCTGCAAATTCGTGGGGAATCTTTTGTGGACATGTGGAGCAATCAATGGAAGCCAAAAGCCACGAGATTCCATCAAGAAAAGTCACTCAACGACTCCCCAAGTCATCTCAGCTAATTCCTCCAAGTTAGGAGGCTGATTTGGAAAGGTAGTTCCTAGATTTTAGGGGCACACTTCTCACTATAAAAGGAGCATGTATCCCGACTTCCTTTGGGCCATCTTCTTGGAGTTTTAGCTCATGTAAAGTGAGCACTATGTGTTGGAGTTGTGATAAGCAAGCCCCTTGCTTAAGCTAGCCCCTTGCTTGCTTGTTTTTTTTCTTTTAGTAGGCATATCTATGTGTGTGCGCAGGCAGTGTTGCAACTCTCTACCCGTGAGTTGTTAGCATTGTTTCTCCCTCATATTGTATCCATTTGATGTAGTTCTTGTCTCATTGGATAGCTATTAGAGTCTATTTTTGGCTCACAAATTCTCTGGAGTCTTCTCTGAGTAATTTGGGAGCAACATTCATTTTAGTGAAGTTGTGTGATTGATATCTCTCTTTGTGTCTAGGCTCTGTTGGAAATATTTGCTCTCTCTTGTAAGGGCTGGTTCTCCTTCTCTATTTATCCATTTGCTATGATTTTGGTGGCATTGGGTAGCTATTAGAGTGCTCTAAAGTTGACACAAGGTTGAGATTCATTCTCTGTATAATCTCTGCGAAAAGCTTGCTGGAGTGAAGTGAGGTCTCTGCTTGACTAGCAGTTGTGAGCATTCAACTAGCTCATGTTGTAGACATTGTTTCTCTTTGTGTAAGCATCCATTTAAAGTAAAATTTGTTTTGTTGGAAAGCTCTTAGTGTCTACTACAGGTCTACAAAATCTCACTGGAGTTCTCTGCATAAGCTCTGAGTAAGAGCACTTTTGGTGTGCAGAGGTCAAAGAAGGATACCTGTGGAGGTCATTCGCGCTTCGTCGTTGCTTAGGGGTTGAGATACTTCCCCCATCATATGTATATGTATATGTATATGTATATGTATATGTATATGTATATGTATATGTATATGTATATGTATATGTATATGTATATGTATATGTATATGTATATGTATATGTATATGTATATGTATATGTATATGTATATGTATATGTATATGTATAT